>JARYMX010000566.1:0-17059 GCA_030169165.1 Centaurea solstitialis | reverse complement strand
CTGGTCTTTTGGGCCGGGTTCGGGGCCGGTATGGGAGGATACAGTCTATGGGATCCACTTCCCCGTGTGTGTTAACTTGCTGTTAAAAAAATAATAATAAAGTAAGGAGTTATTTATCTAAACATTTATTCGGATAAACGCTTATTGATAAAATTGAATGATATTATTTATCTTATCGACTAAGAATTTAGTTTATTAAAACGTCATTATATGTAATAATTCATCCGATAAGTGTTAACCAGGTAAGAGGATTTACTCTCACTTATCAGGTAAGATTTTTGATCATTGTTTTGTTGTTACCAAATGTTGGTCTTTGCCATATTTATTGGTTGAAGTAATATAATTTGATTGTTTTGATAAGTACTTACTCAAACAACCCATAAGCTTAACATTATATGGGTGAAGATGAAAGTGGTAGGTTGGTGTATGGTGTTAACGAGCGAGGTAGAGACATATTTATTTAAGCTCGGTTTGAAAATTTAGGCTTTAACTCAAGCTTGATGTTAGATTATGGGCTCAAAATAGCGATGGATCCTCTCATTTATTGATTTTAGCTAAATAAATGTTATACTCTTATTGTATGATTATGAATATGAATATACGAGAAAGTTTTAACTCGAAAAGAGTTATATGCTTGAATAGTATGACTCAGCTCGTTTTAATTTCCTTTATAATCAAAGCGATGGTTTAACAACAAATACGCATGGACAAAAAATTAGCTTAAAATCGTCTATTTTAAATGAGTTCTTTATTGGTATGGTTTTCTTGATAGTCATGTAACATTCAAGGTAGACTAGTCTTCCAATATATTTCTTTCAAGCAACCATAGTTGATGAAAAATGACTCGTTTATATAACGAGCATACTTATGAAATGTAATTTTCTTACACGACACAAGTTCATAAACATATATTTGTCAAATTAATATAAAAATTTGCCGACATTTAAATACATATTTACCGTTGGTGATGTTTCTGCAGTTTTGAGATGATGAAAAAGTTATCAGGATTACCCATTGGGTTAATTGGCTACCACATACCATATTGCCATCACCTCAAGTCCTCATTTTTCCTTTAGTGCCTACTTCATGAAGTTAAACCTCAAGGGTTATTGGACCTTGGTGACTACCCACTTCTAGACGAGTTCCACCTCACTAATCCAATGATCCTTTAGTTGTGGTTTGTCTTTTAGGAAATCTGAAGCTTGAAGTCTGATTTCACATCTAAAAGTAAGAGGTGAATGGTGCAACACTTAAAATTTCAAAGAGAGTAAGACCATAAGAGATTTTCAGAATTTTTCTTAAGATAAAACAAACAATTGAAATCTGCAAACCTTTAAATTTTTAGACTTAAGAAGTTTTAAGACATTTTTTTAGGACAAAGATCCCCTTAATGTCTACTCTCTATGATACAACAAATATGTTTAAACCAATCATTTACGGGAAAATCACCAAAAATCCTCGTGCATAAGGATTTGGGCCCTAAAATTCATCATAAACTAACATGTTAAACATAAGGATAATCCCATTCATTTCCTTTACATCACGTTGACATACACACATATTTTATTATATAAAACCGAGCCAAGAAACAACATATTGAGTATATGTATATATGTAATTATGATCTATCTAAACTGAGGGCGACATGTGTCTCAGGTGCTCACGTTCATCATGACTAACGATTGTTATTTGTTAACATTCATGAACTATTCGTGACTAATAACACAAAATCAATGACGAATAATACATAATGTATGATCATGGTTAATTGATACATCATGAATGAAAAATTATTCATAATAAATAACCCGTGACTCTCCTTCCTTTGTCCATCACCTTTATAACATGCAATTGAACCCATCCTATATATGTATTGTAGAACCCAGGTGTTGAGAAGAGTCAGAATCAGCTATCTTTAAAACTGCTTTCTAGTTTAGTTTCCTTCCTTTGTAAACAATCTTGTTTTGTTTAGCCCTTGTTTGAGGTTTGGAACCTCGGGGGCCTTTGTTGACAATGTGTGTAACTTCCTTTTCCCTATAAAAGGAAAAGGATGTTTAGGGTTTTAAAGTTGGAATCCATACTTTACTTAATTGGGCAATTTATCACCATTGTTGAGTTTATCAAAGTTCTTCATTGATTTCATCTCATTTATAGGATTTCCATCCATTTCTTCTTGCATTTCTTTGTTTCTAGGGACAACAATTGGTATCAGAGCCAAACTTGTTGATTCCTTGGCTTTTGGTTTGATTTTTAAAAGGTTCTAAAGATTTTTCAAGTTTTGAGTTTTTCAAAACTTTTGGATTTTCAATCCAAAAGGTGTTTTAAAGGGCTTAAATTAAGTGTTAAGTGATTCCCCATAGTTTTCTAAGCATTTTCCTACATTTTGGGGGTCTAAACACTGATTTTTAAGAGGTTTTTAAGTGTTTTTAAGAAATTTTTCGAGCTTTCTGTGCAGGTTTTCCGAATCGGAAAACGAGAGCTGAAATATCAGCTCAAATTTTCCGAGGCGGAAATTGCTCATTCTCCGAATCGGAGAACTCTCCTTTTCCGAATCGGAAAACTCTGTTTTCCGAATCGGAAAACGAGTCTCTGACTCGGGGTCTTGCTCTTGAGAAACTTCTCTTTTCCGAGTCCCTTTTCCGCACCCACCTTTTCCGAATCGGAAAAGCTCATTTTCCGAATCGGAAAAGAGTGTTTTCCGCACCATACTGTTTTGAGCCAAATCCGAATCGGAAAACATCTGTTTCCAAGTCGGATTTCGCCTCTTTGAGCCGAAACTCTTGCCGTTTTGTTTCTCAAATTCGACACTAAGCTTGCTTTCAAAACCTTTTACCTTCACCAAGCTCTCTGTGTCCCGAGGCGCTCGAAACACCAGCTTTTTCAAAACCTTTTCTGTGTTCAAGCCAAGTGAATCTTTCAAGGAGGTCTCATTCCTTTCTTAGAAATGTCGAAGGAAATCCTGGGATTGGTTCCGAAACTCGCCCTCCCGTCCTGGTGATGGGCGAGTACCAGCAATGGAAGCGCCGGATGATACACTTCCTAGACATGCTCGACGGAAATCTCATGAAGTCAATCCGTGAAGGCCCAATCCGACCAACTGTCACGGTTGCCGCTGTTCCCAAAACAGATACGTGTCCCGAACTTCCGTCGTATGTAGTCGAAAAGCCAGTTGAGATGTTCAATCCAGAACAAAGAGCCCGGCACCTCGTTGACAAGCGTGCACTGACCCTTCTGATTATGGCTCTTCCTAATGATATGTACGCAAGAGTGGATAGTCTGACAAACGCACGAGACGTTTGGTTAGAAATAGAGCAGCAGATGCAGGGAGGTGACACCGCCCTCGAGAGTCAAAAGGAAAGTGCCCTAAATGCTTACGAAGGCTTCAAAGCTAGGGAAACCGAATCCCTCACCGAATCTTACCAAAGACTGAACGCCTTCGTGAATGATCTACGAAGACTCGGGATAGAGAAGTCAAAGTACGAGGTGAATGTTAAGTTCCTGAAGAACCTAACACCGGCATGGCAAAATCTGGCGATCAACTTACAGCTGAGCCGAAATCTTGGGATTATGGGTCTACATGACCTTTTTAGCATGATGGTTCAACATGAGGAATTCATCACTGGTGGCAAGTTCAAAAATGCTGTTGACCCTCTGGCACTTGCGGCAGTGCCATGTGCAGGATCAAACTCAGCTCCCTTCCAGCATCAACAGTACAGCAACTCATCTCCTCAGCAGTACAACCACTCACCACCTCAGCACTATCAGGAGAACTACAACCAGGAGTTCAACGGGAACTATGGTTCAAACTATCAAGAGTTCAACTCGAACTATGGTCCAAGCTATCAACATCCAGATGATCCGCTAATCATCTCAATCTCTGATGATGAACTCTTCCATGTGAATGAGTCTCTTGCCCTCATCTCAAATAGCGTACAGAAGCTGAATTCCAAACGTGGATACAGCAGACCTAGGGGATCTGGATACCCCAGTGAAGGAAGGATGGGGCAAGGCCGAGGTGGACACTACCAGCAGGAACGAGTTCAGTTTGGAAATCAAGGAAGAGGAGGATACCAGCAAGGGGACAGATTTCAGAATCAGCATCCAGGAAGATACCGTGGTGATCAAGGCCAGTACAGGGAAGCAAGGGGAAGCTACAGAGATAACACCTACCTGGACTATCAGGGAGGTCCTGGAGATCAGGGAGATTGGAGAGGACAAGTCTCTCATATCAACTATCGCCAAAACCAGAGAAACTACACTCCTGAATCAGGATACATTGATCGTCAGGGATACAGCAGACGGGTACGAAGGTGGCCAAGATGGAAGACATGGAAGATTTGAAGGCGGTCAAGGTGGTCGGGAATATGGTCAAGAACAAGAAAGGAACTATCGTGGATTTGAAGGACAAACTGATCACGGGAACAGAAACTATCCAGAAGGCAACCATCAGAGTGGTTCTTCCAGGCAAGCCCCGAGAGAAGGACATCATCAAGGTCCTGTTGAGATTGGTGATCAAAGGTTGAATGCTCCTCCAGCTACGGTGAATAGTGGTGCTCCTACCCCAGCTCCTCAAAAGACCGCTAGTGCCACTACATCCTGCTTCAAATGTGGCAAGCTGGGTCACTATGCGAACAACTGCCCTGTCAGATACAAGGATGCTGCATACTTTGAGAAGAAAGCAGCTTTGATGAGGAAGAAAGAGAGGGGAGTTGCTCTGCTAGTCGATGAAGAAAACTGGGTGTGTGAGGAAGAAAGCTCAGACGAGGAAGATCATCTTGTTGGGGGTCCGTGTTTGATGGCAGACTTCGAAGGACCTGAAGCTGTTGGCCCCAGCACATATCGAGACCTCGACGCTTCTGAGGTATCCACTATTCCTGACTTAACTGATGATGTGACAATGTTAGAATCTAGAATTTGTGAACTTGAGAGATGTCTCCAATCGGAACGATCTCTCGTCACGAAATTTAGAATTGACAGTGCCATATACAAAAGCTCTCTTGAGGACTTGACCATAGTGTACAATCGTGAGACTCTTGAGTCTAGTGTCAGAGAGTCCAATTTGTCCAACAAACTCAGTTGTCTTCAAAAACCCATGAGAAGCTTAACAGTGACCATGGAGAACTTCAAATAAAATTCCAGTTGCTTTCAGAAGAAAGAACTAGACTGTTTTCCAAAATTCAAGAGCTTGAAGATAATAACTTTAAAAGAGGACAATCTGAGCAGACCTTGAGCATTCTTACGCAGCATGCCAATAATAATCCTTTCTATAAAGCCAGACCCGGACTTGGACTGTCTGAAAACCATGTTTTAGAAAAGGCACCTTCTAATCTGTACAATTTTGAGGACATGGCCGCCTCCAAACCCAAACCTGCCCTAGTGGGAGGACATGTGACCGAGGAATTTGTTAGGCAGACTGTCACATATACCGAAGTTATAAACGGTGAGACCATAACCACGACCATCAGCCCGACGAACAGCACCTCTAGCAGTCCACCCACTAGCCCTACTCCCAATAAACCGATCTTTGTCCCAGCCAGTGATCCAACAAACACTAAGTCCACATGGGAAGGCATCAAAGCTAGGACCCCTAGAGTAGCTATGCCTCCCATCAACTACTCAGACCTTAACACTAGTTATGACACTAGGAAGATGGATTTTTCAGAGGAGACCTTAGTTATCCCACCAGAGGATGTTTCCGCAACTAAGAGTCCCGACCTAGTCGAACTAGAGAAGGAAATGTTTGGACTTAGACTAAAAGCCATGGATCTGGACGCATGTCAACATCAGATACTGAATCTGAAAGTGCTTATTTCTGAAAAAGACAACTTGGTTCACACTTTGAAGAAAGACTTGATCGAGGCAAATGCCGAGAGAATTAGAATGTCTTCAGAGTGTGAGACCGCAGCCTCAACCTTCACTAATTTTCAACTCAAGGTTGCGGATCTTAAGGCACGATATGTTCTCCTAAATGTTCATTCAGAAATTGCAAGAGAACTTGATCATGATGAAAAGATCAATTATCGTGTGGCCTTAACCAACCAACGTGTGTCAAATTCCATTTTGAAAAGAAAAGTCATGTACTTTGAAAACCTTTCAGACTCAGTTAATGATAGGACTACTCCACTCCTAAACCATCCGATAGTTGATTCCCAAACCAAATCTGTTACGGATCCAGAGGACTATTACACCTTACTGTCAGATGATGATGAACCTCTCAACTCACACCATAGGATAACTGAACCAAAGACTATCCATGATCCTAACGTTGAATACGATCTGAAGGTGTTCTTAGATGAAGGTGATGATCCTTCAGGCTTTATCCCAAAAGGGCCAAAATCTGTTATTATAAAACCTGAGAAGTCTGTTGAGTCACGAGCTCCTGTTTCTGAGAACAGTAACCCTAAGGGTGAAAAATGTGTTGGCACTGACAAGGGGAAGTCAGTTAAGCCTCACGCACCCAAAGGACTCCAGAAAAAGCATTCAAAGTCTAACGATGCTCGTAACTCAGCTAAACCCATTAAAAGTCTTGACCTTAATTCAAGCAGCTTTGAAGTGGGTGAGACCTCTCAGTTAAAACCAAAGCAACCTTTCTCTTCCACAAAACCTAAATTTTCAAAAACATCTTCTGGAAAGGGTGGCAACTCTTCTCCTATTAAACCGTCATCTAACTCACACCATGCTCGTAATGCAGATGGGAGGAAGAAGGATGGTGGACAGGAAGTGAAGCCACCGAGGAAGAATCACCGAGGAAGACCCAACTCTTTTCAAGCTTTCCCTAAGCAGCATAGTCCTAACCGTGCGGGTCTTGGCTATGCTCCACCTAGTGTAGGAATTAATTCAAACATGTCTGTAAAACGTAATCGACATTTAACTCATGCTTTTGACTCTTTGCGTAATGACATGTGCTTTATGTTTGACAATTTTCTGCGCTATGGTGTTTATAATTCTTTTAATGCTGATGTGCCTAAAATCAAATCTCGAAAGAGAAGAGGGAGAAAAAGAGGAAAGGGGAAACCTTCCTCGTCAGTGCAGTCCCCTAAGCCTAAGGAGAAATCCGAAAAGGAGACTGCATCGACCAATTCAATTGTTTCTGACCCTAAGGAACCCATTTGGCAATGGGTCCCTAAACAAGCCTAATTGTTTTGCAGATCAGTCATGTGTGGTACTTTGACTCGGGGGCTCACACACACATGACTGGGCAGCGGTCCTTCATCTTCGACTACGTTGAGAAGTTTGAGGGATACATAAAGACTGCCGACAGAACGCCGTTGCCGATATTAGGGTCGGGAAAAATCACCAATGGAAAGTACATCATCAAGGGTGTACGTTATGTGGAGGGATTGGGGTACAACATGTTTAGCTCCAGCCAGTTCTGTGATAACGGATACTGGGTGAAGACCTTTCAGTACGGAAGTGACGTGAACGATGAAGACAACAACGCTATTCTCTCCGCCAGGCGAAATGGCAATCTCTACACAACAGTCTTCCGTTCAATCCCTCAAACACACCCCCTGTTTGAAGCTAATCCGAAGAATGCAATCTGTCTGCTCTCAAAAGCATCAAAAGGGGACAGTTGGTTATGGCACCGCAGACTATGTCATCAGAACTTCAAAGATATGAACAAGCTGGTTTCTAAGGGATTAGTCAGGGGACTACCTGAGCTTCGCCTTTCCAAGGACACTCTCTGTCCTGCGTGCGAACAAGGAAAGATGACCAGAAGCTCTCATCCACCGAGAATGGATACTAATTGCCAAAGTCCCCTCGACCTGATACACATGGATCTTTGTGGACCTATGAGAGTAGAAAGTCTTGCCAGAAAGAAGTATATGCTGGTTCTCGTAGATGAATTCTCTAGGTTCACTTGGATTGAGTTTCTTCGAGACAAATCAGAAGCTGCTGAACGAATCATAGCCTTCATCAAACGCACACAAGTTCTCTTGGGTCGTCGGGTGAGGAAAATACGTAGCGACAACGGTACTGAGTTCCGCAACGCAAAACTGCAATCCTTTCTCGAAGAAGTGGGGATCACTCACAACTTCTCGGCAGTTCGCACACCTCAACAGAATGGGGTCGTAGAAAGGAAGAACAGGACGTTGGTCGAAGCAGCAAGATCCATGATGGCTCACTCTGGAGTTCCTCAACAGTTTTGGGCTGAAGCCGTCTCCACAGCATGCTACACGCAAAACCGGACCCTGATCGTAAAGCGGACTGGTAAAACCGCTTACGAGATGGTCGAACAGCGTAAGCCAAACATTGACTTCTTTAGAGTTTTTGGTTGTAAATGCTATGTTCTTAATGACCGGGATAATTTGGGTAAGTTTGACCCTAAGTCTGACGAGTCTATCTTCATCGGATACTCACATAACTCTAAGGCTTACCGGGTTTTCAACAAACGGACCCGAACTATCCTGGAAAGCTCAAATGTTGATTTCTCTGAATCTGAAACCTATCTGAATGCTAGTTCTAGTAGTGTGTCTGCATCTTTCCCTGAATTGTTCCCTTCACCACCGAGCACAGATCCGTCTTCTAACTTTTCTACTTTAGACTTTTTAGATCTCGCGGAATACGATCTGCATACTCTAACGAGTCCAATCGTAGTTCCCGCTCCAACAGGTTCGACCACAACCACAGTGACATCTGATGCCTTCGTCACGGAGCCCTCCTCCAGCACTTCAACTCACTCCGTGACACCTGAGTCCGCGGCTCCCCCATCTGAAGTTTCATCCGCAGCTTCACCGGCATCTGATCAAGAACAGACTCCGCACCCTGTTCTTACTCCAATTCCAGAAGAAGCTCCACTACCTTCCCCGAGCACGGCCCAAAGATCATATGCTCAGGTAGTCAGAGAGCCCCGGTTAGAGGCTGCACCGCGGTTTAATCAGGCTGAAGGCTCTTCAAGTGGGAACCTAGAAGAGGTCTTTGTCGTGCAAGATGAGAACGACGCCACCAACAACCGACAGGCTTATGTCACTCACCCTCACACTCGCAGGTGGACAAAAGATCATCCCCCTCCCAGATCATCGGGAGTCCCTCACAACCTGTAAACACTCGATCTGCAAAGCACACTGAAAATCTAATCCTTTTCGGTGGATTCTTGAGCGATTTCGAACCATCTGATGTTTGGCAAGCTCTCACCGATCCCGACTGGGTGATCGCCATGCAAGATGAGCTGGCCGAATTCGAGAGAAACAAGGTTTGGCGCTTGGTAGAACGACCATGGGGAAAGACAATCATTGGCCTCAAGTGGATACTCCGGAACAAAACCGACGAGAATAATCTCATCATCCGGAACAAAGCTCGCCTGGTCGCCAAGGGTTATCGCCAACAAGAGGGTATCGACTATGATGAGACGTACGCGCCAGTAGCCCGAATCGAAGCGATCCGAATCTTCCTTGCGTATGCTGCACACAAAAACATGACAGTCTATCAGATGGACGTCAAATGTGCCTTCTTAAATGGAGTTCTTCAAGAAGAAGTGTACGTAGAACAACCGGAAGGGTTCGTCGACTCTCGATTCCCGAATCACGTCTACATTTTGGACAAGGCGCTTTACGGTCTAAAGCAAGCTCCGAGAGCATGGTACGAAACTCTCACTGACTACTTACTCGGAGTTGGCTACAAGAAAGGTACTATCGATCCCACTCTGTTTCTCAAGAAGTCAGGTAAAGATTTAATTATCGTTCAGATATACGTGGATGACATTATCTTTGCGTCTACAAAACCTGAGATGTGCCAAGAGTTTGAGAACACCATGAAATCCCAATTCAAAATGAGCATGATGGGCGAGTTGACGTTCTTTTTAGGACTTCAAGTTCGACAACGCCCTGATGGCATTTTTATAAATCAAGCCAAATATGTTCAAGACCTTTTAAAACGATTTGATTTCGGTGGTTCAAACTCTGCGGCCACACCAATGCCCAGAAATTTTCAACTCTCTGCGGATACTTCTGGTAAACCGGTTGACCAGAAAACATATCGGGCAATCATTGGTTCCCTATTATATCTCACATCCAGTAGACCAGATATCGTCTTTTCCACGGGTGTCTGCGCTCGTTTTCAGTGTGACCCACGGGAGTCACATCTATCTGCAGTCAAGAGAATCCTTAGGTATCTGAAGGGCACACCGGATTTTGGCCTTTGGTACCCAAAGGATTCTGGCTTTGAACTAATTGCATATACAGACTCAGACCATGCAGGTTGTAAGCTAAACAGGAAAAGCACTTCTGGTGCCTGTCAATTTCTCGGGGACAAGTTGGTCAGTTGGTCATCCCGGAAGCAGACTTGCGTTTCTTTATCCACCGCGGAGGCAGAATATGTAGCCGCCGCCTGCTGCTGCTCGCAAGTTCTGTGGATGAAAACCCAACTAGCTGACTTTGGATACACCATGCATCGAATTCCCATCTACTGCGACTCCAAAAGTGCAATACAGATCACGGCAAATCCCGTTCAACATTCTCGGACGAAGCATATCGACATTCGATATCATTTCATCAAAGATCACGTCGAGAAAGGTAATATTGAACTATACTTTGTTGAGAGTGACTATCAGCTTGCTGATTTGTTCACCAAGCCGTTTGACGAGAAGCGTCACTTTTTCCTCCTAAGCAAGTTAGGAATGCTAGACCTCCCTGCCTGAGGTCTAGGGGGAGTCGGGAGTTCTTATTTTATATGCATGTGTGTAGGGGGAGTCTGTAGGAACTCTATAGATGTTGCATGAATCGAGGGGGAGTCCTAAGTCCTGTATTTATTATTTGGGGTGCTCTCTAACGTTCTCGGATCCACATCATCTTGGATACCATATTATATTCTATTATGTAGGTGTGGATCCTCACTACGACTTCTGGTTACTTCAGACCAGGACTCGCTCTAAACCCAGTGAGACGAACCAGGTAAGTCTCCTTTCTCGGGAGTCGAGGGCTGAACTTGTAACTTTTAGTGAACTTGAAAGTTCAGGGGGCGGTAGAGTACATGTCTTGAACTTACAAGTTCGGGGACTAACTTTGCCACTTTCTGCTTCTTAAAGTTCAGGGACTCGTTTTGCAAATCTTGTGAAACTTGTAGTCCAGGGTCTGTTTTGAAAATTTTCTGAAAATACAAGTTCAGGGACTTGTTTGTAAGTTTACTCAAACTTCAAGTCCAGGGGTGGTTTTTGCCAAATGGTGAAAGTCGGGTTAAGAGAGCCAAAAGGAGAGCCAAACACAGTGTTTTTGACCCAAACACAGTGTAATTCGGTAAAATATAAATACCGGTTTTCAAGAATTACTTTTCACAAAATTCAAATATTCATCTTTTCTCTCTGAATTCTCACCCGAACCCACTTCGCGCTCGATTTCGGTTTTCGCTCGTTATCGCTCCGATCGTCGATTTCTTTACATATTCGGATTCCTGGTAAGTAAATGATCAACCCTTATATAGTTTTAACATCTGAATCATGTGTTTTAAGGCCTGGATCGAAGCCTAAAAGTTTTAAAACTTACCCGAAACCCAAACTTCTTGGAATGGGATTTCGGGACGTTAAAACGATCCTTTGTTGCTTATAATCTTGTTATGAACTGATTTAGGATGAATGTTGATAGTTTAGGGCCTTAGATCGACGGTTTTTGAGCGGTTTTTGATTCAGGAACTCGAACAGTCTCGGTTTTCCGACTCGGAAAACTTGAACATTCAAGTTTTCCGAATCGGAAAACTTGAATGTTCAAGTTTTCCGCATCGGAAAACGATGCTCATTCATGTATGTTTTCCGATTCGGAAAACTATGTTTTCCGAATCGGACTTGGTCTCGGTTTTTAATTGCTTCTTTTCCGACTCGGAAAACGTGGAACTACCCTTATGGGTTTCCAAGGTTTTCCGACTCGATCGAGAGACCAAGTCTTGCCGAAATTTTACTAAGTGTTGTGACATTTTCCGAATCGGAAAACCATGTTTTCCGACTCGGAAAACCTACAAGTTTTTCTCTCTAAGTGTGGGAGTTTCCCGACTCGGAAAACTACCTTTTCCGAATCGGAAAACTTGTCTGTTTTACCTTGTGCTATCTTTCCAAGTGTTGAGTATTCCGACTCGGAAAATACCCTTTTCCGAATCGGAAAACTCCCCTCGTATGTTTGCTCGTTTTTCGACTCGGAAAATACGAAACACTCTTTAATGGGTTTTCGAGGTTTTCCGACTCGCGTCTAGTCGAGGGTATAGTCTTTTCACGTAATATTATTCTTAACACTTAATATATTGCAGAAATGGCTGATCAACAACCGATTGCTCGTACTTCACCAGTCGCCAACGCTGCTGATCTCGCACTGATCAACCCGGCAGACATTGTCGAGATCCACCAGAACAACCAGTTCGTTGACTTGGCGAACTTCACCGTCCAAGATGACGTTGTTCACGAGATTCTCCGAGCTCACCCCCTTGCATACGCGATGCAAGCCACTGCAGACATCCCAATGATATATCTGCAGCAGTTCTGGAACACTTCCCGTGTTGAGAACCGGGACGGAGTGCAAACCATCATCGGCCGAGTGGACCAGACTGATCTGGTCTTCACTATGGAGGATCTTCGCAGAATCCTTCGTCTGCCAGCTGCAACTCCGGAGGCCCCGTTTGACCCTCTTGTGTCTGGACCTGAGCTATTCAGCGAAGTGCTCGCTGTCGGAGTCCACTACACCGAGAACAACAGGCCGAGAGGAATCTCCCAGATCTCACAGGGAATGCTGCCCCCAATCTGGTACTCATTCTTCAACATACTCAACCGCACGATCTCTTCGAAGACCCATGGCGTGGACAAAGCATCCACCCAGTTCTGGCACATCTTCCTTGCGGTCGCCTACGGAAGGCGGATCGACTTTGCTCAACAAATCTGGGCGGACATCATCGGTGATGTCAGAGCTGGGCCAGGACACACAAAACACACATCCATCCCTTGGATGCGCTTCTTCAGTCTGGTCATCCGAGATCACATGAACCAGAACCGAGCTGTCCGACGCAGAGCAAACCATCTCCGCTTTGAAAGCCAGCAGATCGGCCGAGCCAACAAGAAGAATCTGAAGTCTGGTCAGGTAGAGATGCACATACCGGCTAACGTGCTGAACATGGCAGACCGTAGGTCTATGAGTGTTAGGATGTACCGTATATCAGTAGGCTTAGAAGACACGTCTACGGACTCCTCAGAGCCGGGGAGCCCTGCCCAAGACGTGCAACCCGTCCTAACTAGAAGCCGTGCCTCTGGTACGGCGGGCCAGAGCTCCAGTGGGGGAGCTTCTGGCTCGGGAGTGATGAGAGTTGACGTAAGGGAGGAGCGGGTAGAATAGTCGGTACGTCTGCCACTCCGCACACTTCTAGAGCCGGTGCATACCAGACCATGATTCAGAACCGTGCCACTCGTGCTCGCACTCCTACTGTTGTGGAGGAATCTACTGATGCCACCCGCTTACGCGAATACACGAGTCACTTCAGGGTAAAGCAGTATATGGGCACCCTTCAGCAGTCTCCTATCCACTCGTCATCGGAAGAGCGCCGATCGCCGACGCCGCCGCAACAACCTACTGGGGAGGACGTGGAAGCTTCCCCACAAGAACAAGCACATGTTCCTCCACCACCTCACTCGGCGGCCGTCACTTCTCAGGGAGGCGAACCCTCAGGCGAACCATCTGGCAATGACTCCGACGGTCACGAGTCTTCCGAGCACACTCCTACGGACCGTCGTGAGCCCGATGACGAGGCAACAGAATCAGAACAAGTTGACTACGGATCCGACTCCGAGTTTCAACTATCAGATCCACCAAAGGGCGGGAAGGCCCAAGTGAGATTTGGATGAAGCCACCTCCTCCTTCAACGACGACCGGATTTCAGGTGATCCCACTCTTATTGCGGATCTGGCGTCGGATGACCGAACTGTTGGTCAGGAGGAAGAAGGTGAGGCCGAGGTAGCTACCGGCTGGGGACGAGAAGACAGCGAAGAAGAAGAAGAAAGAGAGAGGGGAGAAAAGGAGAGAGAGAGCAGAGAAAAAGAGACCGAAGACGTAGAGGTCCAGTTGAGCGAGCCTTGGGCTCAATTAGAGGAGGCGGATGTAGAAGAAGAGCCGCACAGGTTAGAATCGGATGTTCCTTTAGCCCAGAGTCCAACCCCCACAGAGGCAACCCTCATACAGACCGGTCACTCGTTGACGTCAGGTCAAGTCGCTGGCAGCCAACCAGCGCATTTGCACACCCAAACCAGCCACTCGGCCATCTCTCAACAGATGGTCGTTTCACATTCACACGGGGATTTAGCTCAACTTCCACCGGCCACTCAATCGGAGTCTGCCGGTGTTGAAATGAGAGAGGCTCTGCCCCACCTCTCGACGTCTTTCAGAGCGCCAGTAGTCCTAGAGCCACTCACAGAGACCTTTAGGGTCGTTCATTTGTCTAGGACACTCTTGGATGCATCATCTGCCCGCCCAAGTGGCGAGGCCGGAACGGGGAGAGTTGGTGCGTCATTGGACGCCCTTCGAGGATCCACCGGAAGCCCCGACACCGTCAGCATTATACCAGCGGTGACATCGGGCCGAGAGAGTACCTCTTTAGGACTCTTCTCGTCAACTGGAGCCCAAGTGGCACCGGGTTTAGCTCTTCCGGGACCGGGTCCGACAGACTCGAGCAAAGTCTATAAAGATGCTCACGCAACACCGGGGCTTTTGAGCCTGACGGATTCGGGCGGAATCCCTAAAACCGCCCCTGCACCAACGGGACTTATAGGTCCGACGGATTCGGACGACATCCTTAAAGTCGTCCAAAGCAGGTTATTAGCTGTGGAGCAGGCCAATCAGGCTCGGGATGCGCGGGTCGAGGCACTTGAGAAAGCCTTGGCAGAGACGGAGAGGAAGAGACTAGCCGATCTTGAGGCGTCGCGCAAGCTTCAAGAAGACCGGGATGCGGAGCTCTACGAGCTCAAACGGAGGATCAAGGGCAAACATTCTGAGGATGCCCCATCTACTGAAGCTCCCATTCCCAGGCCATCTGAAGACGTCCTCAGGCTCGCTCCTCCGACTTCGGGCGACCTTCCTCCGATCCCAGGCTACGTCACTAAGGTGGAACACTTGATGATGGTCACCTCCTACACCACTCAGAATGACCGCCTGTCCGCCCAAGTCAGAGATCAAGCTGCCCAGATCGAGCTGCTACAACAAAGGATTAGAGAACTGGAGGCCGTGTGTCGGTCCCAGGCTCAGCCTTCGAAGAGGAGGCATGATGACCCTGATGACTCCGCACCAGGTCCTCATGAGGGGGAGGTACAAGCTGCAAAACGGCTTCGCACCGACCTCCAACCTGGTTCCGGCTCCGGTTCATCAGCTCCAGCTTCAGGTTCCTCAGCCGCCCCCTCGAGCGCTCCCACAGACTTCGAGGCCGCCGAAGCTCCCTATGTCGACTCGGAGACAGAAGACATACCGGACATGGGGAGTTGGAGATATGAGAGGATTCCGGAAGGGGAGTCAGTTCAGTTTCCTCAGATGACGGACACGGCTCAGATTGATGCCATTCTCCCAGAAGCAGCGCCGACTGAACCCTCAGAGTTCCAGATTCCGGAAGCAGCCCGGAAGATCTTGCGGTCGCTCGCTCAGAGCCTTAGGGTCTATCAGAAGGGAGACGACCTCGTCAAGGATCCTGACTACGCCAACCTCCTCTCAGCGCTCAAGTTTCCAACTCCAGAAGCCCCACGGACCGTCCACTCTACCGATCCAGAAACCGATGCTCCTACTGTCATCCAGCTCAACTGGAACCACTCCATCATCTTCCGCCCGTTCCTAGAAGAAACGTTCACCCGCATCTACCAGCAAGAGAAGCTGCACGCCTGGTCCCGAAAAGTCTACTTCGGGATCTCTCACATCAAGAACAAGAGACGAAGGACAGCGTACGTGCATCAGCGAATGTGCAACTGGGCCACTCATGGACGCCAGAGGATCAGACGTCGCTTTATCAAGGTAACTGCTATGCGCCCCTACAGACATGGCCATCAGTTATTCCTTGAATATGATGTTCGCATGTACGGCACCGGTGTCCCTCGAGGTGAACTGCAGAACTGGACCTTCACGGAAGCTGACTTAGATCGGGTGCATCTAGAAGACCTTCTCACGATCATCAAATACCTCCAAGGCCCGATCCTCCGACCAGAACACTACAGAGATGGCACGGAGATTCTGAAGAAATACGTCCGTCACGCAATCTCTCTCGCGAGAGTGACGGACTACCAGCTTGCCATAGAGAGCCGCCAGCCGAAGGTCAACCTACTGAGGCCAAACCTGCTCGTTCCTGGTATCGATGCCTACACGCCTTACATGCCAACCAGGATACCTGAGCATGGAGTCCTGTACTTGACTCGGAAGAAGAAGGAGCGCAGGTTCATGAGGTTTGGCGAGCTCTCCAGATTCTGCGACGGGACCCTCCTCTATGTCTATAATGGCATGCAGAGCAGACTGCTGGCGGATCAGGTTCCAAGTCGGAGAATCATAGATGGGAAAGGAAAGCTGCTGGAGGCAATGAGGTTGATCGAGAAGAAGCTTAAGGAGCGGATGATGTACAGACGGGCAGAGGCTGCGATGCAGATGAGAGCACGGATCATAGGCGAGTGGGAAGAATACCTGCAGATGTCCAAGTGGGAGCCTGCACTGGAGCTTCCACCACCATTCTGACTTCTTCTCAAAGGGGGAGATTGTAGAACCCAGGTGTTGAGAAGAGTCAGAATCAGCTATCTTTAAAACTGCTTTCTAGTTTAGTTTCCTTCCTTTGTAAACAATCTTGTTTTGTTTAGCCCTTGTTTGAGGTTTGGAACCTCGGGGGCCTTTGTTGACAATGTGTGTAACTTCCTTTTCCCTATAAAAGGAAAAGGATGTTTAGGGTTTTAAAGTTGGAATCCATACTTTACTTAATTGGGCAATTTATCACCATTGTTGAGTTTATCAAAGTTCTTCATTGATTTCATCTCATTTATAGGATTTCCATCCATTTCTTCTTGCATTTCTTTGTTTCTAGGGACAACATGTATACATGTAATTATGATCAAAAGGTTTTATGTTGTACATGCTTAATGTTT
>JARYMX010000565.1:0-17067 GCA_030169165.1 Centaurea solstitialis | reverse complement strand
TTTGCAAACATATTGAATTAGGAACAATATATTAGTTTATTACTATTTTAATTATGAATAGTTGATGTTAGTTGTGTTAAAAAAACAAGAAAATAATATTAAAAAGAAAATAGAACATTAAAAGGGGAAAAAGAAATTTAATAAATTTGCGTACATATCAACCCAAAGTGCAAAGTTCATTCATGCAAAACGGGACAAATTAGAGATACGTCGTACATATCAATAAAATTGAGTTGATTTACAAAATCACATTGGTCTTTGAACCATACCCCCATTTATAGGTAGGTCTATTGATTTTTTACGCTCTTGATCAAAAATTGCCGATTTTGTATAGGTATTTTGGCTCCATCTGATTGCCGAGGTTTATACGAACGTTTCATTTATATAAAGGTGGCAAACTTTCTCCTTTTTAAATAGATGTGTAAAAGTTTTAGATACTTAAAAGAAAACAAAAACTTCCTCTTAATAACATACCAAGTCAAATATTGTATCGTTTGAAAAACGAAAAGAGCATGAAATTACAGCAAGATAAGTCATCAAAATAATTGTACGATAAGTCTTGTGATATAACATCAGAAATTGTCTAATTTCAATAATCCCATATTTTAGCATTCTTTCTATAATGTAACACACAAAACAGTTAATCTGCAATGTAATACAAGTATTACAAACAAACGTGTTTGAAAACAATGATAAAATATTTGCAAAGACTCTCATACGATAAACAAGTTTTCAAACACATTTCCATGTAAGAAATACATGACTTAAAACTTAGTCATGCATCTTTCTTTTATGATATTCATCAAATAAGAGACAAAAGATCATGGGTTGATTGTTTATAGGATCATAAATGAGTTCAGCATTATCAAATACTTGATCTAACATATTTAGATAAAATAAACTCAAATCTAACTCTTCAACAACCCTAAATCATGTATACCAAGTAAATGCAAGTAGATAGAACTAAATGCTAAACCCACCCACCAATCTACTTTGTTCCCCATCACATCTAGTCCCAAAACCAAACCATTATCTTTACATTGAGATAATGGGTACCAAACTTTTATCCTCATTCTTTAAAAATGGTGGAAGTTGTTTAAAAGCTCAACTAAAATACATACCTTTTTACACCCATTTCAACCCTATAGAAATTAAAATAAAATAAAATAAAATAAATACTACTTAATTCGTTGGACCATTAACACCAAAGTTAAATTGAACTCCAACCACACTACATACATATATGCAATTTGAACACTACTTGTAGATTTGTAGGTTGGTGTGACAAGTTGACTTAACCGTCAAAAATAAATCTGAATCATTAATTACCTTTAATATCTTGTCCTCCTATGAAATGCCCATTAAAAGAAAATTGATCTGGTACATCTTAGTGCATCTTATCTTAATTATAACTATTTCTAATCCAACGGTAAATGACATCTTCTCAGGTTAACCTCAACTTCTCACCAGAACCCAACCCACATAGCATATACGTCAATCCCTCCCAATCTACAACATTTTGCCGTTCATTTTACAATAAGTTGGAGCTTCCTCTTGCAAGTTGAGCTTCCTCTTGCAAAATATCAAATATACAATACGGTTGGAGATGCTCTTGTAACCATTGCATATCCAAGAAATACTCGTACATCGCGTAACATATTAAACAGAAACTTACAAACGCTCATAAAGATTTTCGTTCACCATGACACACGAAACCAAAAAATCGATTACAAACCAAAAAGCTCCATGGCGTACATTTAGTTCGCTATCGAATCAAACTCATCACAACAACATTGGTCCTTTACGTATTTCCGACTCATTCGACCTAGAATCAAACTTGTAATGTTCAAGCTATTCAAGAATCAAGATCTCTAATTGAGAGATCAACCACAAGGTTTGTACTAGTGATTAAATGCAAGAAACATGAGAAATTTTCAAGAACAATTAACTATGTAAATGATTATTTTATAAATCTATACAAAAATAAAAATTAAAAGATTGGCAAAGGGACAAGATCATGGGATCAGGAGATAAAAACAAAACTCAAGATCAAGATCATAATCCAAATTGGGGGTTTTTTCTTGTTCTTCATGAAATACACATAAAATTCATGATTTTTCTCTGTAAAATTAACAACAAATCTATACTAAATCTTCAATATCACAGATTTGAAGCAGATCAAATCACACTAATCTACATATATCATCATCATCATCATAGATAACAACAATCTAACCAAATCAAGATTTTCAAGAAATTTACCAGGAATTCCCAATCTTGAAATCAAACCATGATGATTTTCTTGGAAAAAACAAGATAATTTCAAGAAACATAGATCCGGCCAACACCCAAATAAGATCTCATCATCATCATCGTCGTAAAGATCGCCGGAAATTTATAAGCAAAGTTCGGTAACGTATAAATCATCATTAGGGTTAGTCGAAAATCCGATCTCATCCAACGGCGGTGGTGGCGGAAGGTTGAGATCGAACGGTAGCGGTTTGCGGGTAGACGACGCCAGATCGGCGTCGTCGTAACAATAATCATCGACCACGGACGACGACGAGTCGCAGTTGCTGCGACAATCGCCATCGTCGTAAAAAACCGGCTGCGCAGCCGGTTTTTCCAACCGGTAGCGGGTCGTCGCAACACGACCCGCCACCGGAAGCTGCGGCCCACCACGAGGGCCGCTCGTCGACTCAACGGTGCTGCTCAAGCTGCTCACCGTCGGTCGACACTGATCGTTCACCGCCACCGATCGATGACCGTCAAACAACCTTTTTCGATCGGTGGCGGTCCGATCGGGAATTTCGTTCTCCGGCAGGGGCAAAAACGGAAAATTCGTTTTGGCCTTGGATCCACGGAGGGAGCGTGCGGCGGCGTCGTACGCACGTGCGGCGTCCTCGGCCGAATCGAAGGTGCCCAACCAAACCCTAGCTTTCTTCCAAGGGTCTCGGATCTCGGCGGCGAACCTCCCCCACGGCCGTTTCCGTACGCCGCGGTACCTCGGCTCGTTGTGGTCCGCCGCCGTCTCCTGGATCGGAAGGCCGCCGCCTGCGGCGGCGGGTTTCGCTCTGCCGCCACGTCGCATGACCATTTTCCGGCGATCGGATATGGTAAACGGTGTCGTTTTGATGATTGTGGGAATTATTTTTTTTGTGGGTGGGTTGTTAATTATCTCGGCTTTCCATCATCGGATTTTCAAGATTTCTTGATTTTCCGATCTCTATGTTTTCTTCTTTATTTCTTTCTTTGTTTCTCTCTCTAGAATTTCTCCTATCTTATCTTTTTGTTTTTTCTCTCTCTATAATTTCTTTCTTTCTTTCTTGCTCTTCTCCACATTGGAGAAAAGAAATCTTGTCATCATTTTTGAAAAGGGATTATTTTAATATTTATTTTATGGTGTGACTAGTGGATGGACCAAAATGCCTCACAAGTTTTTATTCTTTCTCCTATTTTATTTGTTGATTTTTTTAGTTTTGGGGGTATTATGGTAATTTTCATGTTTTAATATCCTTTTGCACTCCCAAGGGCCTCTATTTGATATTTTGAATTTTGAATTTTGGAGATTGGCTAAAGGAGTCCTTGTGATTTTGCTTTTTGTTCAAGTTGAATCCTTTTGTATTCTTTGTTTTGTCTTTGTTGGAAGAAAATTTTAGGTAAATATTTGATATACAAATTGAAAAGGGGGTTTGTAACGGGTGTGGACAGGGGCATGAGCAGGTTTATGTAAGTGGGATAGAGGCTGTGAAAATAAATGATTATAAGTGTAGGGGTGGGGGATAGCAACCTCGATTGAAAAATGCATTATTTGACGATATCTTTATCTATTAGAAGAGGAAAGTAAATATGAGCAACGTTAAAAGGTTGTATTTGACCTTCCAAAAAAAGGCTGTATTTGAGCTGCTAGAAGGGGAGAAGTGGTAATCACATTCTTTCGGGTGTGAGTTTCGAAAGCAAGAAGTGTAATTTTTGGATGTTAGTGAATAAGGAGTTCAAGGTTGATTTAGTTAAAATTGAGGTTGGATTGAGAACCAACAAAACCAACATCAGAGAATCGAAATTTTCTATGATCGATGAGCTATTACTAGATAAATATCGCCTACATTGA
The DNA here is from genome assembly GCA_030169165.1 of Centaurea solstitialis. NCBI lineage: Eukaryota > Viridiplantae > Streptophyta > Magnoliopsida > Asterales > Asteraceae > Centaurea > Centaurea solstitialis. The sequence continues at coordinate 12,956 of JARYMX010000565.1, read as the reverse complement.
CAACTTTGACTAATAAGTCAAGAAAAATCAAGTGGCAACAAAAATAGGAGGAAGGTTTTAAAAGAGAGATTGAGAAATGCACTAGTATTTTCGTTGCCAGTAGGGATAAAGAATCTTGTGGTAAGCAATGATGCATCTAAGTTAGGTTGGGATGTGTCCAATAGGCAAGTTCATACCCTTTAACGTCACTATATTTTAAGGATAAGTATCAAACTCACTATATCAAGTTAGTTGTCATGGTATTTTGCACTCAATATTTAAAGTCCTTACCTATATGATATAAGTGTACATTTTATATGGTTCACAATAGCTTAAAGTATTTTTCAAGTAGAACAAATTGACAATTGAGGCAGAGAAGATGGAATGGAGTTGTTGGAAGATTACGATTGTGAGATTCGCTACCATGCAACGATTGACCTTAAAAGAAACAACCGAACCAATTAGTCCTAGCGTTATGTGAATGATGTCAAAGTTGATATGATGGATTGAAAGCAGGAGGCTCTAAGTGGAAGCACTCAAAGAAGAAAACATAAAGTAATTGTGGTTGTATATGACCAATTTGTTAACAACATGATCAATTATTATCATATATGTTACATCCATTTGTCCTCGGTGTGAAAATTCAATACAAGACGTCGATTATAATTTTTTGTCATTCATGTTATGTTCAATCTTCTATTTCTTCATTATCAAATATGTGAACAAAACAATATTGACTATCTAAACATGAATGAGATTCTCAATACCATTTTATTATGAGGCTTAGAGATATTGTTCTTATCATATATGATGGGTTATTCTTATCCAATGCTAGTACTGCTACTAAAATGCATGAATGTACCCAACCGCCATTTTGTCACGTAGTTACAATGTGCTTCAAATAGATGCTAAAGTGTACCAATCATGTATCATAAACTATGTCATCTCAAGGCAAAAGACCTAGAGGATGTGGTGGAATATCCCATCCACCCGGGTTCCAATCCAGGCATGCTTACCTTGTGGCCAGGCTAGTCTCAGACAATCGAATTCTAATTTCCAAATTGCCAAGGATGTAGTGTAGGCAAAGCCTAAATAACCTTATAGAAAACAACACGATCATATGAGAAACACGAATGTAGTACTCTCATGGTGGATTTGCTAATACAAGTACCCAAACTTGTACCCGTTAATATTAAACATTGCAAATGCATCTCTAAAAAAACTACTTACTATCGTAATATCTCAATTTAACCCCAACTTAGTAATTAATAAAATATTCTAAAAATATAATATTTTACATACATACAAATAATAACGATGAAGTGAACATTATTATTTATTACCGTATTCCAAGATTCAATATCCAAACTTAATAGCATCCTTGAAACCATCTCTAAAATGGAAAAAGTAAGAGATAGAAATTTTTTCCTTCAAACACGAGATGACCCTAAAAATAATTACCAATTAAGAGCAACAACAAGAAATTTTGAAATTATATATTTAGATAGATTAAATAATATTTTAATAGATAAATAGTATAGTTTAACTTTATAATCAATATTTGATTCTCCAAAATGAAAAATATGTTCGAACTTAATGTAATTTTTTTAAAGATTTTAACTTTTGAATCTTTATTTTAAACGAAATTTAAAGACTGTTGGAGATGCTCCTGTAGAAGTCTTTCACGGTTTCACCTGCCTTTTTGTTTTTTTTACTTCTTAGGGTGTGTTTGGTTCGCAGGATTCCATATAATCTGATGGAATTGCAATTCCATCAAAATCCCATGTTTGGTAAGTTATAAAGCATGGAATTAGAATTTAAAGGTTGAAATTAATTCCATCATTTAATGGAATTTGAAATCTATGGGTTTTAAAATCCAAGGGGTGAGAATGTGGATTTTTAAAATTTGACCCCTGATGCAATTTAATCATACTAAACCCCTAATTCAGGTTGCCTTCTTAAGCACCAACCACGCCACTCATCGAGGACGTTGGGCGTTCTCTTGAATTTGATTTCGTTCCCCCCAATTGATGGTATAACCATATGTTGAACAACCTGTCAAGTGTATTTCTTAAGGATTTCATTTCAAATGTTTGCAAAAATAAATTAAAATTGTTAGCTAATCCAACTAGTTTCTTATTGATCATAGCCAACCAATGTAAGAATTTTAAATCGGTTCAAGCCCATACTGAATTTTCATCTTAATACAAAGTTTGTTATTTTACTTCAAATAAATATATCGCTCCAACTCTAAAAAATGATTTTGTTTTGATTTTGAACAAATTGAACCGAAAAACACATCTCTCACTATCGAACTAGACACATTTTTTTGCGATTGTATTGATTCATACCAACTTTTACAACAACACCCAGAAGGAAGTAACACTTTTTTTGTGGGATGAAATAATATATTGGATGCTTCTAGCTAAGAATAAGTTCAGGGTCTGATAAGACAAATGCTATAAAGATAAGGGTCTACTTTGTAATCCTCTGATTTTGGTGTGTTTTATTTTGGGACCAAAAAAGTTGTTGCCCATGCGGTGATGCCACGTCAAGGGCTGATTTTTCCAATCTCAATTGTGGACCGCACGATTACGGAGAGGAGAGTTGGTTACTGGTTTTGTAAGTAATTTTTTTTTCTATTCTTTAGAAGATATTGTTTTTATAATTTAGAGATCATGGTGGTTATGAGAAAGACTTTATAATAGAAAGTTGTTTTGTTTAGAATTGTTAATGTTAAATGGGGGTTTTTTTTTTACTGTGACACTGAATCACTGATGGATTTTGGAAAAGAAATTGGCGGAACACATTTAATATAGGTTAAATGATCGTAAAGTCGTTTAATGTACATTTATAATTCTACGGTTTCAAAGGATTTTCAAAGCTTTTATTTTTTAATGGGTATCCGAGGCTTTGCCCCGACTAATTCCGGCAAGGTTCATCGACAGCTAAAGCATGCTGCCCTGAGTTAAATCTCTAGTGGCCACAATCTGGAAGCGACTGGATTCGAACTTGGTGTAGAAGGGTTAACTAGTCACTTCCTCCACAAGCCTTAACCAGTACACCACAGCCTTGTGCCTAGCTTTTTTTGGTTGATTTCGTGAGATTTCTAGTTTTTTCTTGTCTATTTTGAAGGATTTTTTAGGGTTTTGTAGTTGATTTCGGGGGTTCCTTATTTGTTATTTGGTTAATTTACGGATTTTTTATTTCGTTTTTTAGCTAGTGGGAGCACATACGAGAAATTACTAGTGAGAATTAAGGTAATAATTAAAAAAAATAATCATTTGTAATCTAAAAATTATGTTTTCCTTACTTCGATGATATATATTTTGTTTTGCTCTTCAAAAAAAAAAAAGAATCATAATCGCTTACACGGTTTTTCATATTTTAAACCGGTCTTGGAAGCATCGAAAACTAGTTCCAATATCGAGTTCTTGATGTTAGTTTTTATTTATTATTTTAACATTTTATCACGTTGCTAAACGAATCATTATAACATAAATTTCGAATTTCTATTTTTTTTTTCTTTGTAGATATTGCATAAATTTTTTTAATACAATTTTATAATTTACGACAAAATTTTATATCATTCTACATGGCATAAATAATTAGATACACTAATTACACCTAAAAATACCATTTAAACCCCGTTTTGGCTTACAGTGAGTTGAGCTTTATTTTTTGTCATTTTATAACCAACAATCATTTAATTTTAGGATAAATAAGATTATTGTGTGATTTTTTTCCTTCACACAATTCGCTCGTGATTTCTTTCAAACATTAAATTTCTCAATTAAAGGTTTAGAATTTTGAGCTTCTTGTATTTTCTTGTTAGGTGAACTTTTTGTTAGGTCCCACGAAGAAATAAGCTTAGCCTTTTAAATTTAGGGTTTAGGAATGGTTGAATACAATACTATAAAAATTGACACACGGATATACTTTTTAAATTCTTTATATTGAAAAGATTCAATGAAGAATTACACTTAGAACACTTAGACTGGTTGTTGCGGAAAACAAATAACTTAAAGCTAATTGAACAACCAAAATATAACACCCACTATTTAAAACCAAATATATATATATATATTTTTTAAAGAATTTATATTAAAGAAAATACCCAAAAGAAAACCATTCGTTTAATCATTCAAAAATCCCCTAAATAAATAATTAAACCATCAATAAATAACAAATAACTAAATAAAATCAACGTCTAATCGGAAGCCATCTACCGGAACGTCAAGCCGGAGCCTTGCCTTTATCCACGCTCGAACTTGCACCTAAAAAGATGAAAATATCGTGGGTAAGCACACTGCTTAGTGAGCAAGTAATTACATACGCTATATCACAACAAGTCTTATATATACCACATAACATCACTTTAACGGTTTCCTGCTCTTCGGACCACCCCGTAGTCCGGCCCTGGTGGTTACCCACCCTTTGGATCGTCCCACGACCCGGCCTTAGCGATTACTCGCTCTTCGGATCGTCCCACGACCCGGCCTTAGCGATTACTCGCTCTTCGGATCGTCCCACGACCCGGCCTCATCAAACACATCAACTTACATACATATAAGCAAGCTACAATACAACGAACGTAAAACCCACTCACCTCGAATCACGACAAGCACGCGTAAATAAAGTGTTTCCAAACACAACATCAACTACTCGATAAACCTGCAAACCCAACACATAATTACTCCCTAGACTACTTCAAATTACGTTCCAAACGATACCCAAACAAGTTCCTAAGAAACCCTCCCCGCTATCTCAACAAAACAGATTAAAACGAACTCGGAAAGCGAGGTTTCGGGCGACGGAAAGGTCCGGTGCAATCTGACTTATGCCAAAAAATCGCACAGCCCTCGATTAGGCCTCACGCGGCTTCTACCGCGGGCCAAACTCGTGCCGAGCACTCGCCGGAGTGCAAAATCGGGACCCGAGCGACTTCCCGGCGACTTAGGAAGTCGCCGATGAACCCGCCGACGACCAAAAACCCAGTCCGCGCGACTTTAAGCCGCACAGAAACCCGCATCGGGTACTGATTCGACAACCTTGACGTTTTTCTCTAATTTTTCGAATTCTTCGATACTAAACGTGATTTTTAAGCGAAACCCAACATCTACTCAGATCTAAACATGTTTATATTGATGAACGATCGATAAACAACCACCAACAATGATTTAAACAAACCTTAGCTTACGAGAATTCGATAAAACGGGGTTTCAAACCCCTACCTTACGCGATTAGACACGAAATCCTACGCCGCCTCTTCCCGTCTCCGTTCTCTCTCTTTCTTGGCTGACCTCTCTCTCGGTTTCTCTCTCTCTCTCTCTCTATTGCTTCCTCTCCAAGAAAATAAAAGTGAATAATGAAGGTAAAGAAGAGGGATTAAGGTTTATATACTAACCGGTGGGCTTCCTTCCATCCTAAATTTAGGCCCACTCCTACATCCTAATTAAAACCCAACTCAATTTCCTAATTAATAATAAATAAAGCTACCGAAACAATTTAAATAAAAAAAATTGCGGAAATTTGGGATGTTACAACTCTCCCCCACTTACCGGGATTTCGTCCCCGAAATCAATCCGAGAAAAGCTCCGGTAATGCTCCCTCATTTCAGCTTCCGGCTCCCAGGTCCACTCGGAACCCTTTCAATGCTGCCACTGCACCTTTACGATTCCTATCTCCTTGCTTCGCAACCTTCTCACCTTCCGATCTAGTACTGCCACCGGCCTCTCGACATAGTTAAGGCTCTCATCTACCTGAATATCATCTAGAGGAATATGCGCCGTCTCGTCGGCGAGACACTTGCGCAACTGCGATACATGAAACGTGTTGTGAATCTGACCCAACACCGCTGGCAGCTCCAATCGGTAGGCCACTTTCCCAACACGTGCAAGGATCGTGAACGGTCCAATGTAACGAGGCCCCAGCTTGCCTCTCTTACGGAACCGAATCACGCCCTTCCAAGGAGAAACCTTCAACAACACACGGTCTCCTACCTGGAACTCCAGGTCCGATCTACGTCGATCTGCATAGCTCTTTTGCCGGCTTTGAGCCATCCGCAACCGCTCTCGAATCCTCTGAATATCCTCAATGGTCCTCTGAACCACCTCGGTACTCCCTAGAACGCGTTGTCCTACCTCCCCCCAACAGATTGGGGTCCGACACCTCCTCCCATACAGCATCTCGAACGGTGGCATCCCGATACTCGAGTGGTAGCTGTTATTATATGAAAACTCGGCTAAAGGCAGGTACGTATCCCAACTGCCTCCGAAATCTAACACACAGGCTCGGAGCATATCCTCCAAAGTCTGGATTGTACGCTCTCTTTGGCCGTCCGTCTGTGGGTGGTACGCGGTACTGAAGTGCAGCTTGGTGCCCAACTCTGAATGGAACCGCTCCCAGAAACGCGAAGTAAAACGTACGTCTCTATCTGATATAATCGACACAGGCACTCCGTGCCTCGATACCACCTCGTTCACATAGATTTTCGCTAGCTGCTCCGCAGTCGAGCTCTCTCGAATAGCTAAAAATAAAGCACTCTTAGTCAACCGATCCACTATTACCCAGATCGCATCAAACTTCCGAGGGGTTTGCGGAAGCTTGGTGATCAGGTACATAGTGATGTTCTCCCACTTCCACTCGGGAATCTCCAAAGGCTGCATCTTGCCATGGGGCCTCTGATGCTCAGCCTTGACCTTCAAGCAGGTCAAACACGACTCCCAATAACGAGCCACGTCTCTCTTCATTCCGGGCCACCAATAACCGGTCCACAAATCCCGGTACATCTTAGTAGCCCCCGGATGGATAGAAAATCGAGACTTGTGGGCCTCCTCCAACAAGGTATGCCGAGCCGCGCCCGCACGAGGAACCCACACTTGATCGTACCTAGTCAGTAATCCACGACTATCTCTGACTAGAGCGGACAACTGGCCACGAATCCGCTCTCCGTTCTGATTTTCCTCCCGACTCGCCTCTTCTTGCGCTCGCTTAACCACATCCACGAAAGAGGAAGTCACAGCCTTCTTCAGATGGGATATCCGAAGTGGTGTGTGATCCGATTTCCTACTCAGAGCATCCGCGACCACATTTGCCTTACCCGGGTGGTAAAGTATCTCGCAGTCGTAGTCCTTAACTACATCAAGCCATCTCCGCTGACGCATGTTTACGTTCGGCTGCTCCAAGAAGTACCTCAAGCTCCGATGATCCGTATAGATGGTGCATTTCACTCCATAAAGATAATGCCGCCAGATCTTAAGAGCGAAGACCACCGCTGCAAGCTCAAGGTCATGCGTGGGGTAATTACCCTCGTGAGGTTTCAACTGCCTCGACGCGTAGGCTATTACCCGCCCCCTCTGCATCAACACGCATCCTAGACCAAGACATGAAGCGTCGCAATAAACCGTCATATCTTCCACTCCCTCTGGTAACGTCAGGACCGGGGCTTCACACAACTTCCGCCTTAGAGTCTCGAATGCCGTCTGCTGCTCAGAACCCCACACAAACGGTTCACTCTTCTTCGTCAGCCGAGTTAATGGTACCGCGATCTTAGAGAAATCCTGGATGAACCGTCGGTAGTAACCGGCCAACCCCAGGAAACTCCGGATCTCGGTTGGTGTCGTCGGAACCCTTCAACTCATTACTGCCTCAATCTTTGATGGATCCACCTTGATGCCCTCCCGGTTTACGACATGGCCCAAGAATTGAACCTCCTCCAACCAGAAAGCACACTTCGAGAATTTTGCGTAGAGACGCTCCTTCCTCAGAACCTCGAGCACCTCCCGCAAGTGAACCACATGATCCTCCTTCGTTTTCGAGTAGACCAGGATATCATTAATGAACACGATCACAGACCGATCGAGCATCGGCCGACAAACCCGATTCATAAGGTCCATGAAAGCAGCTGGAGCATTGGTAAGACCGAAAGGCATCACCAAAAACTCAAAATGTCCGTAACGGGTTCGGAAAGCGGTCTTGTGAATGTCCGCTTCCTTCACTCTCAACTGGTGATACCCCGACCGGAGATCGATCTTAGAAAACCACGATGCTCCCTGAAGCTGGTCAAACAAATCATCAATCCTAGGTAAAGGGTACCTATTCTTGATGGTCACCTTGTTGAGCCCCCGATAGTTGATGCACATGCGATGACTACCATCCTTCTTCTTCACGAACAGTATCGGTGCTCCCCAAGGTGAACTACTCGGACGGATGAAACATTTGCCTGAGAGCTCCTGTAACTGATCTGACAACTCCTGAAGCTCCGGTGGAGCCAAGCGATAAGGAGCTCGCGCGATTGGAGCCGCACCAGGCACCAAATCAATGCCGAACTCAATCTGCCTATCTGGCAGTAGGCCTGGCAGGTCTTCCGGAAATACATCCGGGTACTCGCTAACAACCGGTACCTCCGCTACCGTCAGCTTCCTTTCTTCTGTCTGGTCCGCCATCGCATACGCCAAGAAACCCGAACCTCCCCGATGAAAGTACTTCCGTGCCTTCGCGACGGAACAAAACAAAGTATGCATCCTCCTTCCGTTGCCGTATACTATCAGCTCTCCCCCACTTCGATTCTGGATCCGCACCAACTGACTCGCAACATCTGTCGTCGCCCGATTCGGAAACATCCAATCAATCCCAACTACCACGTCGATTCCGTTCATGGGGACGGGTATGAGATTGATGCTGAACTGCACCCCGAAGATGTCAATGGTACACCCCCGATACACGCGCTCGACTACATGCACCTTCTCCGCGGCTACGTCAATTGTCACAGGTCTATCTAGCTTACCTAGCTCTATTTGGAAGTCCTTACAAAACTTATGCGACACATAGGACCAAGTGGCCCCCGAGTCAAAGAGTACTAATGCAGGCTTTGCGTTAACAGGGAAGATGCCTAAATTACAAGCATGTTACTATCTATCTACATACGACAAGAAATTATATGAACTAAACTTAACAAGGGTATACCTGTAATCACGTCGGGTGCCGCCTGAGCCTCCTCAGCAGTCATCTGGAAAGCCCGCCCTCGTGTAGTAGGTTCGCTCCTCCCCGCAGTAGTACCATCAGTAATCCTAAGAGTCGTTGGGGCCGGGGCCTGAACTGATGCTCCCTTCAACTGGGGGCAATTGGGCTTGATATGCCCGGGCTGGTAGCAGTGAAAGCAGGTCTTCACTGCATCCTTGCAATCGCGGCTGAAATGGCCCTGCTTGCCACACTTAAAGCATGACGTCTCATGTGCCCTACACTCACCCCTGTGGTTCCGCCCACACTTGCTGCAAGCTGCAGGTCCACTCCTAGTATCGCCCTTTGCTCCCTTATACTTCTTAACTGGCCCCGACTGATCATCTGCCTTACGCTTCCCCTGTCGCCGCTCCTCCAGGTGCATCTCCTGGGCTCTCGCTGTCTCCACCATATCGTTGAAAGTTTTGCACCTTTTCGTAGCCACTGCCCCCTTGATTTCCGTCTTCAGAATCCCCAAGTATCGAGCCATCTTCATGGACTCGTCGTTCGCATAACCCGGTACGAAAAGAAGCTTCTCTAGAAATTTGGCGGTGATCTCATTCACCGTCTCCGTCGTCTGAGATAGGTTCAGGAACTCAGCTGCTATCCGCTCTCTTTCAATGCTAGGAGCGAACTCCTCATCGAACATAACCTTAAACTCCTCCCAAGTCAGTGCAGTGATCTGTGCCTCCGAAAGTCTCTTTAGGACCAGGTACCACCAATCCTTAGCCGCATTTCGAAGTAGGTTCACCGCAAAAAGAACCTTCGAACCCGCCGGGCATCCGCTTGTGCGGAAAGCCCCTTCCACAGCCGAATACCAATGATAGCAAGCAACTGGGTCCTTCTGCCCCTCGAAGAACGGTAGTTTGCACGTCATAAAATTCTTGTAGGTGACCACCCAACTCTGAGACTGCGCTGTGCTCCCACTCCCCGAACTCCGTGCCGTAAGAGCTGCATCGATACGCTGATCCAGGGTCTGAACCAGTTCATCCCTCATCTGGTCGAATAGCCCAGGCAGCATCTGCTGTAAGGTCGCAGAAATCTGGGCAGCAATCTGGTCTGTCTGCTCGGCCCCACTATCATTCTGATTCCTAGTTTGCACCATTCTGAGGGTGCAAGAAAGACTTAGATCACGACTACGATAAGGCAGTTTAAATTACAACGGGGTGTCTAACCGCATCTCTATACTACTAGTGCTCATGCAGGTACCTACCTCTAGTCTTAGTGCGCATGCAAAATCATAGACAAGTTCACACCTTCCACATAAGCACTATACGTATTAGCTAACCACATAGATGCTCATCCCTAACTGTCATCGATGAGTTAAAGTCTCCAGGACTTAATCAATCCCAACACTACACAGGTGTTTATAGTAACACTATTATTGGCGCCGTATTACTATAACCATCCATTCATGATTGTCAAATCAGGATCACCGGGAACCAATCAAACAAGAACATGCCCGATAACCCATCCTCAACATACCAAGGTGTCTACGTTTGGGTTTGATACCATCCTACCTAGACCTTAACCTATTGACTAAGCAAGTATTTGCAATCACAACATTATCCCAACAGAAACATATTATACTCACATCGACCCACATATAGCTATGCATAATAACATGTATCCACATACGAATCATCATAATATATACATAATTTAATTCTATCTCGTACGCGCATTTATGTATATATAACAATTTTAAAAGCTCAACTATTGCTCACCTCTGCCTTGACGGTTCCGCTGGCCATTCCGATCTTAACTATTCCCAAAATCACCTAGTTTAAGTCCAACCACACACACACCCACTAGTGTGCATGCTGATTCTCTTAAACCTAGGCTCTGATACCAAGTTATAACACCCACTATTTAAAACCAAATATATATATATATATATATATTTTTAAAGAATTTATATTAAAGAAAATACCCAAAAGAAAACCATTCGTCTAATCATTCAAAAATCCCCTAAATAAATAATTAAACCATCAATAAATAATAAATAACTAAATAAAATCAACGTCTAATCGGAATGCCATCTGCCGGAACGTCAAGCCGGAGCCTTGCCTTTATCCACGCTCGAACTTGCACCTAAAAAGATGAAAATATCGTGGGGTAAGCACAACCACTTAGTGAGCAAGTAATTACATACGCTATATCACAAGTCTTATATATACCACATAACATCACTTTAACGGTTTCCCGCTCTTCGGACCACCCCGTAGTCCGGCCCTGGTGGTTACCCACCCTTCGGATCGTCCCACGACCCGGCCTTAGCGATTACTCGCTCTTCGGATCGTCCCACGACCCGGCCTCATCAAACACATCAACTTACATACATATAAGCAAGCTACAATACAACGAACGTAAAACCCACTCACCTCGAATCACGACAAGCACGCGTAAATAAAGTGTTTCCAAACACAAAATCAACTACTCGATAAACCTGCAAACCCAACACATAATTACTCCCTAGACTACTTCAAATTACGTTCCAAACGATACCCAAACAAGTTCCTAAGAAACCCTCCCCGCTATCTCAACAAAACAGATTAAAACGAACTCGGAAAGCGAGGTTTCGGGCGACGGAAAGATCCGGTGCAATCTGACTTATGCCAAAAAATCGCACAGCCCTCGATTAGGCCTCACGCGGCTTCTTACCGCGGGCCAAACTCGCGCCGAGCACTCGCCGGAGTGCAAAATCGGGACCCGGGCGACTTCCCGGCGACTTGGGAAGTCGCCGATGAACCCGCCGACGACCAAAAACCCAGTCCGCGCGACTTTAAGCCGCACAGAAACCCGCATCGGGTACTGATTCGACAACCTTGACGTTTTTCTCTAATTTTTTGAATTCTTCGATACTAAACGTGATTTTTAAGCGAAACCCAACATCTACTCAGATCTAAACATGTTTATATTGATGAACGATCAATAAACAACCACCAACAATGATTTAAACAAACTCTAGCTTACGAGAATTCGATAAAACGGGGTTTTGAACCCTTACCTTACGCGATTAGACACGAAATCCTACGCCGCCTCTTCCCGTCTCCATTCTCTCTCTTTCTTGGCTGACCTCTCTCTCGGTTTCTCTCTCTCTCTCTCTATTGCTTCCTCTCCAAGAAAATAAAAGTGAATAATGAAGGTAAAGAGGAGGGATTAAGGTTTATATACTAACCGGTCCGGGATTCCTTCCATCCTAAATTTAGGCCCACTCCTACATCCTAATTAAAACCCAACTCAATTTCCTAATTAATAATAAATAAAAGCTACCGAAATAATTTAAATAAAAAAAATTGCGGAAATTTGGGATGTTACACAAAAACACTAAGTAACACTAAGATCACTAAGAACAACAAGAACACATTTTGTAACACTCAGTAAAAACTATGAACTTGAAGATGGTGGAAGCACTCTCTCAACAAATACTCTAATTCTGAAAGGTTGAATACTTGAGGAAGATTGATGGAGTGAGCCAGTATTTATAGTTCCATATGCATGGGACACTTGTCACCTCTTGACTTGCTGCATGTGAAGATCCATAAGCGGTATAGCAGCCAAGTCAAATCCTTTTGACTCCTTTTTGCAGATAGACAATCCATTGTGAATATTTGGTATTCAATAGGATACAGGCATATCTTCAGACAGCTATCTGTATCATCCTAGATTATCTGACCAGCAAGAATGGCTTTGTCAAAAGATATTTCAGATCAAATGACATCTCTTTCCTTTGTCCGTTGGTACATAGACAAAGTCCATTTAACAGTCTTCCATAAGACGAGAGTAGTAGCCGTTGCACAAAGGGCTAACATTCAGAAGGACACTTCCGGAAGGCACTCGGAAGGCCACATTCGGAAGCCACATTCGGAAGGCCTCTTCGAAAGGCCTCAAGAAAGGCCTCTTCGGAAGGCCACACTCCTCAGATACTTAGCCAATTTCATCTTTGATCTACTTCATTGATAAGTTGAACTGAT
>JARYMX010000564.1:0-17071 GCA_030169165.1 Centaurea solstitialis | reverse complement strand
TGACAATCTGGTAAGTTTGACAAGAAAGCCGACGAGGGATACTTTCTTGGTTATTCGCTAACGTCGAAAGACTTTCCGGGTCTACAACAAAAGAACCAAGATGGTGTATGGAAACCGTTTATGTGACCTTTGATGAAACCGTGTCAATGACTTCTGAACATAGCAGTTCAGGACTCGGAATTCATAGTCAAGCTTCTACTACGACTTCTGATTCTATTACTGATCCAAATAGTTCAGAACTCGATTTACTGTTTATGGATGCTTTTCTGGATATTTGTGCAGATAATGAAGATCTCGTTCTTTCCAGAAATCCAAGAGTTGATATTCACGATGTCCCAGAACCTTCAAGTCGTGAATGATTCCGGACCATCGGAGAATATTTGTTCTACTTCTAACTCTGATCAGGCTATACCGTTCCAAGTGTTGAGCAATCAGAGTTAACCCCCGATGATCAATTAGAGATTCCTGCAATCATTGATGAAAATGATAGTCAGAACAATCTAGATGATCTTGCAATTCTTCCTGCTCAGTTGAAATGGACAAGAGCACATCCACTCTACAATGTGATTGGTGATGTCAATGATGGTGTTAAAACGCGATCTGCATCTGCAAATTACTGCCTATACAAAAGTTTCTTGAGCAGAATTGAACCAAAGAATGTCTCTCAAGCCTTAGACGATTCTGATTGGCTTTTAGCAATGCAAGAAGAGCTTCTACAGTTCAAAAGAAACAAAGTGTATCGCTTGGTTCCTAGACCGCAAGATAAATCAATCATTAAAACCAAGTGGATTTCAGAAATAAGAAAGATGAATCCGGAGTGATTGTCAGAAACAAGGCGCGATTGGTTGCTAAAGGTTATTCTCAACAAGAAGGTATTGACTACGATGAGACTTTTGCACCGGTAGCGAGGATCGAGGCAATTCGAATCTTTCGGGCCCTATGCAGCTCACAAGAACATCAAGGTATTTCAAATGGATGTCAAATCTGCGTTCTTGAATGGAGTCTTGCATGAGAGGTCTATATAGAGCAACCTGAAGGGTTCGTCGATCCAGATTTTCCCGATCATGTATGCATCTTGGACAAGGCATTGTATGGTCTAAAACAAGCTCCAAGAGCATGGTATGAAACTCTGACTAATCATCTCTTATCCAAAGGATTCAAACGAGGTACGATCGATACTACTCTTTTTCTGAAGAAAGAAGGTGATGACTTGCTTTTAGTTCAAATTTATGTTGACGACATTATTTTCGGTTCTACTAATCCAGAGTTGTGTACAAAGTTTTCTAAAATCATGGAGACCGAGTTTGAAATGAGCATGATGGGTGAATTGAATTTCTTTTAGGAATTCAAGTCAAACAAAACCCTGATGGCATCTTTATAAATCAGTCAAAATATATTAAAGATATGTTGAAAAAGTTTAACATGACTGATTGTTCTCCAATTAAAACACCAATGCCAACTGGAAATCTTTTGGGTCCTGATTTAGCCGGTAAACCCGTTGATCAAAAGATTTACAGAAGCATGATTGGTTCTCTTTTGTACCTCACTGCGACTAGACCGGACATTATGTTCGCCACATGTTTTTGTGCTCGTTTTCAAGCTAATCCTAAAGAGTCACACCTTGCGGCAGTTAAAAGGATCTTACGGTATCTCAAAGGCACACCCGAGTTGGGCCTTTGGTATCCGAAAGATTCTAGTTTTGAGCTAATATCTTTTACAGATTCAGATTATGGTGGTTGCAAACTGGATAGGAAAAGCACTTCTGGATCATGTCAGTTTTTAGGTGATAAACTTGTTAGTTGGACTTCGAAAAAGCAAAATTGCGTCTCCACTTCTACGGCCGAAGCAGAATATGTGGCCGCCGCAAGTTGTTGTTCGCAAGTGCTTTGGATGAAGACACAACTACTAGACTATGGCTACAAGTTGAAGAGAGTCCCTATCTACTGTGATTCGGAAAGCGCCATTGCGATAACGTCAAATCCGGTTCAGCATTCCAAGACCAAACACATCGACATCGGTATCATTTTATCAAAGATAATGTGGAGAAAGGTAATATCGAAATGTTCTTTGTTCAAACAGATTACCAACTTGCTGACCTTTTCACTAAACCTTTAGATGAAAAGCGTTTTAACTTTTTGGTTAGCAAGCTTGGCATGCTTACTCCTACTTAAATCTGTTACGGATCTTAATTTAAGGGGGAGTTGCTTAATTATTCTGGATTGGATACTATCTGACTAACATCTAAGGATTCATTTTCAATGAATACCGATTTCTACTTTGTTTTGCAGATTATCCATTTGAGGGGGAGTTCTTAAAAGTGATATTCATTTTTAGGGGGAGAGTTCAAATAAGCTTTAATGCTTACATATTTGAAAGATGAACAACTTTCAGGTATGAAAAATGTTTTTAAATGTTCAAACTCACTTCTCGATTCTCAAATGATTTTTCGAATTAGAAGTGTGATTTTACATGTTTTCATATCATGATGAGTTGACGGATATTTTCTAACCGTGTGTTTCCAAAGAGTTAATACTTGCGTATTATCTTTTCATATACTTTTCAAGTATTCATACACACCGGTTTAGCTTCTTTTGTCTTGTTATTACCACGTCTCTATATGACCATATTTTCGGTGGTAATACGCTCGTTTGATATCTTCCTATTTGTACTTCATCGTTTTTTGATCAGATACGTTCTTCATTCTATATCTATATCTTGATCGTATAGATATACATTATTCATTTTGTGTACACCAAAGTTTTCAAGAACATATCTCACATCATATGATGAATCAGTTTTCTCAAACAAGTTTATATCATTCATGTTCTTCATTTCATATACTTGTTTGAAGAAATTTTTTATGCTCCTATATTGTTCATATATATTTGTTCGAGCATGTTTCATATTGGCTCATTGATTCGCCCGATGAATCATTGTACTTTCATGTTTAGGAAACTTATTTCATGGGATGTGTGAGCTTAAAGAACTTCTATGGATTTCCAGAACCGGCAATCCTACCCAAGAAGTTATCCTTGAGAAATGAGTGAGGGGTCTACATCAAAGAGTGGGGGAGATAACTCAGGTGGTCGAGTTATTCTCATAGTGATTGAGCGGAAAATATATATGAGAGATTGGTTAGAAGTGAGGAATGTTAAAAGAATTGAGGGTGTGAGAACAGAGTTAAAAGAAACATAAAACTCTGCACCAACCTTTTCTAAGCCGGGCAACCACATAATCTATTGGTTCACATTCTTTGGTGACCGATATTGAAACAAGGCAAAGCCCAATGCCGACTCTCGTTTTACCCCACTAGCTACTCATTTCCTTCTTAACAAGGAGATGTTTCATTTCATCACGGGGACGCAGCACATAATCTATCAGGTTTTCATTTGGAAAATCGATATTGAAAAGAAGGAAGCTGCCCTGCCTTCGAACTTCATTTCTACACATCGAGTCGTGAAATGTTTTCACATTTTGAGCCTTATGAAAGCACTTGATGCTATTTTCTTTCATCACAAATACACACAAGGAATTTGTTTCTTTGTCGGAACGTTCATAGGAATACTTTTAGTGTTTGCGATGATTGAACGGAAGCCCTGGGGAGTGATCATCAATAAAGCTCTTTATATAGTGCATTTGTTGTACTGAGTTGCTTTGTGCTTCTCACAGGCATTCCAACTGATTCATGTGTTGTTTCAGGATTTTCCACTTAATCTGAATTTGAAAAGATTCGGATTACTTTATGGAATTGACGGTATTTCTTTGGAGTAAAAGGGGAATTCTGGAGTAACAAGGAGGAGATGGTTATGTGAGATGGTTTTTGATATCTATGGTGGTTTTTCACATGTTTGTATCTTTACGAGCCGAGTTGTTCTGATCATACATTTCTATAGATTTTGATGATTATTTCATATTTCATCAAAAAGGGGGAGATGGTTTAGAAATGTAAAGTAGAGAAATGCTTTTGAAGATACTTTGGGGAGATGGTTCCGAAATGTCAAGATCAAAGAGAAGATTACGAGATATGACAAGAGATGTTTGCAGAGATGTTTGAAGTTTGGTGATTATTTGAAGATATCTCGGATTTGTTAAAGCTTCGTGTTCAAAGTTTGTTAAAGCTTCATGAAGATTTGGATGATTCGTGAAGATTATTACGGAAGCTTATCGTTCAAGGAAGCTTATCGTTGATGCTTAAAGTGTTGATGCTTTCTTGAAGACGTTTGCCTAATTCTTTTTGTGATCTCGAATCCAAAGGGGGAGATTGTTGGGTGCAAAATCGGATTGTATCCGAGATCACAAGATGGTGCTAAAGTTGAAGTCAAAGGCAAAGTCAAAGTGGTCTTCAAAGTCAAAGCTTGCTTTTTGTTTAGTTGCTTTATTAGTTAGTTTGTAATATTTTGTAATAGTTAGGGTAGAAAGTGTAATTCTTGTAAACCTTGAGGGTTTGAGTGTTTGGGTATAAATACCCAAAGTGAGTTAGTTTGGTAGTAAGAACATGCATACGTATCATTGTAAAGTGAGAGTGATTGAGAGAGTCATTGTGCTTAAGTGTGTGTGTTCTTGGTGTTTTAGTGTGTGTAAACTTTGATCCAAGAATTAATGACATATGGCTTCCTAATCATTCTCTACTCATTGCATGTTGATTAGAACTTGAATCTGGAACAACAAATGGAACAATTTTCGCCCACAATCTGGAAAAGTTGCAGTTATTGCCTTGCTTCGGTTCATTTTCGAATGGATGGATGCAGTAGTTTGGGCCTTGGGGGGGGTTTTCGTGCGGCTTTTTCTTGTTAAACTTATCGAATTAAACTTCATAGATGCCCACGATAAGTTTCCTGAAATTCGCCACCGGATTTCCGACCCATCCGAGAGCTGACATGGCTACCAAAGGACCTACCTTTGTGCTCGTGGGCAAAACGGTTAAACTCCATAACTTTGCTACGGAGTCGATTTTAGGCCCACGAGCTATCAAAACGAAGCTATGTGAGTAGGTACATTTCCAGCGTCTCGGATTTTGGAATGAACAATTATTGGGCCACAATCTGGAATATGCAGTTATTGCCTTCTTCGGCTTTCGAATGGATGGATCAGTATTTGGGCCTTGGAGTGGTTTTCTTGCGGCTTTTCTGTTAAACTTACTCATTAAACATCATAGAGGGCTACGTAAAGTTTTCCTGAGAATCGCCTCAGGGATTTTCCGGACCATCGGACCAGGCTACCAAGGGTACCCCCTTTGTCGTCGGGCAAAAACGGTTAAACGTCATAATTTTGCTATGGAGTCCGATTTAGGCCCACGACTATCAATAACGAAGCTATGGACAGGAGCATTTCCAGCGTTCGATTTTTGAAATGAAACAATTATTCGGCCACAATCTGGAAAATTGCAGTTATTGCCTTCTTCGCTTTTCGAATGGATGGATGCAGTAGTTTGGGCCTTGGGAGGGTTTTCGTGCGGCTTTTTCTTGTTAAACCTTACTCATTAACACATAGAGGGCCCAACGTAAAGTTTCCTGAGATTCGCCTCCGATTTTCCGACCCATCCGGACCAGCTACCAAAGGGACCCTGGCGTCGGGCAAAAACGTTTAAACGTCCAAACTTTTGCTACGGGAGTCCGATTTAGGTCCACGAGCTATCAAAACGAAGCTATGGACAGGAGTACATTTCCAGCGTTCTCGGAATTTGGAAATGACAATATTCGGCCACAATCTGGAAAATTGCAGTTTAGTTGCCTTCTTCGGCTTTTCGAATGATGGATGCAGTAGTTTGGGCCTTGGGAGGGGTTTTCGTGCGGCTTTTTCTTGTTAAACCTTACTATTAACATCATAGAGGGCCCACGAAAGTTTCCTGAGAATTGCCTCGGATTTTCCGGACCCATCCGGACCAGGCTACCAAAGGGTACCCCCTTTGGCGTCGGGGCAAAAACGTTAAACGTCCATAACTTTTGCTACGGGAGTCCGATTTAGGCCCACGAGCTATCAAAACGAAGCTATGGACGAGGAGTACATTTCCAGCGTCTCGGATTTGGAATGACAATTATTCGCCACAATCTGGAAAATTGCAGTTATTGCCTTCTTCGCTTTTCGAATGGATGGATGCAGTAGTTTGGGCTTGGGAGGGTTTTCGTGTGGCTTTTTCTGTTAAAAATTAACTCATTAACATCATAGTGCCACGTAAAGTTTCCTGAGAAATTCGCCTCCGGATTTTCCGGGAGCTATCAAAACGAAGCTATGGACGAGGAGTACATTTCCAGCGTCTCGATTTTGGAAATGAACAATTATTCGGCCACAATCTGGAAAATTGCAGTTATTGCCTTCTTCGGCTTTTCGAATGGATGGATGCAGTAGTTTGGGCCTTGGGAGGGGTTTTCGTGCGGCTTTTTCTTGTTAAACTTACTCATTAACATCATAGAGGCCCACTAAAGTTTCCTGAGAATTCGCCTCCGGATTTTCCTGGACCCATCCGGACCAGCTACCAAAGGTACCCCCTTTGGCGTCGGGGCAAAAACGGTTAAACGTCCATAACTTTTGCTACGGGAGTCCGATTTAGGCCCACGAGCTATCAAAACGAAGCTATGGACAGGAGTACATTTCCAGCTCTCGGATTTTGAAATGAACAATTATTCGCCACAATCTGGAAAATTGCAGTTATTGCCTTCTTCGGCTTTTCGAATGGATGGATGCAGTAGTTTGGGCCTTGGAGGGGTTTTCGTGCGGCTTTTTCTTGTTAAACCTTACTCATTAACATCATAGAGGGCCCACGTAAAGTTTCCTGAGAATTTGCCTCCGGATTTTCCGGACCCATCGACAGGCTACCAAAGGGTACCCCCTTTGGCGTCGGGGCAAAAACGGTTAAACGTCCATAACTTTTGCTACGGAGTCCGATTTAGGCCCACGAGCTATCAAAACGAAGCTATGGACGAGGAGTACATTTCCAGCGTCTCGGATTTTGGAAATGAACAATTATTCGGCCACAATCTGGAAAATTGCAGTTATTGCCTTCTTCGGCTTTTCGAATGGATGGATGCAGTAGTTTGGGCCTTGGAGGGGTTTTCGTGCGGCTTTTTCTTGTTAAACCTTACTCATTAACATCATAGAGGGCCCACGTAAAGTTTCCTGAGAATTCGCCTCCGGATTTTCCGGACCCATCCGGACCAGGCTACCAAAGGGTACCCCCTTTGGCGTCGGGGCAAAAACGGTTAAACGTCCATAACTTTTGCTACGGGAGTCCGATTTAGGCCCACGAGCTATCAAAACGAAGCTATGGACGAGGAGTACATTTCCAGCGTCTCGGATTTTGGAAATGAACAATTATTCGGCCACAATCTGGAAAATTGCAGTTATTGCCTTCTTCGGCTTTTCGAATGGATGGATGCAGTAGTTTGGGCCTTGGGAGGGTTTTCGTGCGGCTTTTCTTGTTAAACCTTACTCATTAACATCATAGAGGGCCCACGTAAAGTTTTCCTGAGAATTCGCCTCCGGATTTTCCGGACCCATCCGGACCAGGCTACCAAAGGGTACCCCCTTTGGCGTCGGGGCAAAAACGGTTAAACTTCCATAACTTTTGCTACGGGAGTCCGATTTAGGCCCACGAGCTATCAAAACGAAGCTATGGACGAGGAGTACATTTCCAGTGTCTCGGATTTTGGAAATGAACAATTATTCGGCCACAATCTGGAAAATTGCAGTTATTGCCTTCTTCGGCTTTTCGAATGGATGGATGCAGTAGTTTGGGCCTTGGGAGGGGTTTTCGTGCGGCCTTTTCTTGTTAGACCTTACTCATTAACATCATAGAGGGCCCACGTAAAGTTTCCTGAGAATTCGCCTCCGGATTTTCCGGACCCATCCGGACCAGGCTACCAAAGGGTACCCCCTTTGGCGTCGGGGCAAAAACGGTTAAACGTCCATAACTTTTGCTACGGGAGTCCGATTGAGGCCCACGAGCTATCAAAACGAAGCTATGGACGAGGAGTACATTTCCAGCGTCTCGGATTTTGGAAATGAACAGATATTCGGCCACAATCTGGAAAATTGCAGTTATTGCCTTCTTCAGCTTTTCGAATGGATGGATGCAGTAGTTTGGGCCTTGGGAGGGGTTTTCGTGCGGCTTTTTCTTGTTAAAACTTACTCATTAACATCATAGAGGGCCCACGTAAAGTTTCCTGAGAATTCGCTTCCGGATTTTCCGGACCCATCCGGACCAGGCTACCAAAGGGTACCCCCTTTGGCGTCGGGGCAAAAACGGTTAAACGTCCATAACTTTTGCTACGGGAGTCCGATTTAGGCCCACGAGCTATCAAAACGAAGCTATCGATGAGGAGTACATTTCCAGCGTCTCGGATTTTGGAAATAAACAATTATTCGGCCACAATCTGGAAAATTGCATTTATTGCCTTCTTCGGCTTTTCGAATGGATGGATGCAGTAGTTTGGGCCTTGGGATGGGTTTTCGTGCGGCTTTTTCTTGTTAAACCTTACTCATTAACATCATAGAGGGCCCACGTAAAGTTTCCTGAGAATTCGCCTCCGGATTTTCCGGACCCATCCGGACCAGGCTACCAAAGGGTTTAGGGTTTAGGGTTTAGGGTTTAGGGTTTATGGTTTAGGGTTTATGGTTTAGGGTTTAGGGTTTAGGGTTTAGGGTTTAGGGTTTAGGGTTTAGGGTTTAGGGTTTTTTTTTTGGAAAAGGGGACGGTACCCCGGAAAATTTTATTCAACACAAAAGAAGGGCAGACAAATTACGAGGGGCATACCCCAAGAGAATACAAGTAGTGCCTACCCAAGCATCACTTCGTGCGGGCTTTTCTTGTTAAACCTTACTCATTAACATCATAGAGGGCCCACGTAAAGTTTCCTGAGAATTCGCCTCCGGATTTTCCGGACCCATCCGGACCAGGCTACCAAAGGGTACCCCCTTTGGCGTCGGGGCAAAAACGGTTAAACGTCCATAACTTTTGCTACGGGAGTCCGATTTAGGCCCACGAGCTATCAAAACGAAGCTATGGACGAGGAGTACATTTCCAGCGTCTCGGATTTTGGAAATGAACAATTATTCGGCCACAATCTGGAAAATTGCAGTTATTGCCTTCTTCGGCTTTTCGAATGGATGGATGCAGTAGTTTGGGCCTTGGGAGGGGTTTTCGTGCGGCTTTTTGTTGTTAAACCTTACTCATTAACATCATAGAGGGCCCACGTAAAGTTTCCTGAGAATTCGCCTCCGGATTTTCCGGACCCATCCGGACCAGGCTACCAAAGGGTACCCCCTTTGGCGTCGGGGCAAAAACGGTTAAACGTCCATAACTTTTAGGGTTTTTTTTTTTTTTTTTTTTTTTTTTGGAAAAAGGGACGGTACCCCCGGAAAACTTTTATTCAAAACTCAAAAAACAAGACAAACTACGAGGGGCATACCCCAAGAATATACAAGTGCCTCCCGAGAACGTGTTTGGGAAGAAACCAAAAAATAATCCTATAACTAGGATTTATACAAAACATAACACCCCAAATAATATAAAAGCCCCAAACCATATAAAATCTAAACCAAAGAAAACTCCAAAAAATGGGCCCAGATGCAATAAAATTGTAAACCCAAATTAGCTCCATATGCAGCCCATACAAAAAATCCAGCAAATCAGGATACCACAGCTGCAGAGAAATAAAACAGATCCTCAGGCCCAAAGCTAAAGCAGCCCAATTATTTCTCATCAATCCAGCCCAAGCATTAATTCCACAATCCTTAAACAAGGCAGCCCAATAACAATAACCCATTTTGTAAGTCATCCTTATACCTCCCTTATAATAATCACCATTGGCCCAATCCAAAATAAAAGCCCAAGAGTAAACAGTAGACCAAATGACCCAAATATCCTTCACCCTTATAACTCCATTCCAATTCAGAACAATCCACAAAACCAGATACCTTAAATCCCCAGAATGCCAAACGCTAAGCAGCTTATCCCAATCAGCTGTCTTAAAACCAAAATCAACCATCCCAGAAGACCAAATCCACTTCAGACGACTTCCAGCAAACTTGGAAATCATACAAATGGCCATCAACACTCTAATCCTTCTTCGATAATCCAAATTGAGCTCAATAAGAACCCTAATTTCTAAACTTTCCTCCTTACACCATCGATCCTTACACCATCGATCCCTTAGAAGAAGAAATCGCAAACCAGAGGCCAAGGAGGATCGACAAACCATTTTCCAAATCTGCCACTTCATCAGCCAAAATTGAAAACACAGCCTCCAAATTGAGCATCTCAATTTCGTGAATCCCACATTCCTCCATCAAATCCAGACTCAAGAGAAGAATAAATTGAAACTGATATCTTCTCCAAACCACAGCAACCAGGGAGGGCAAACCTTTAAATTGATTTTGAATCCATAAGTGACTAACTTTCTTTAAAGGAATTGACTTGTTGGTATGAGCAAATATGCTTATAAGCCCAAAATTATGGGTGGAAAAGAAAGCATAAACACAAAGGTCATGCCAAAATTTTTTAAAGAAACCCATATGGACAGAAGCAACCACAAGAATATAGACAAAACCATTCACTAACAACCAAATCACCATCCTTATTACTCCTATGGATCCACAAACAATTAACACCACCAACCCATCCCACCTTATAACACCAGCTTTAAAGAAAAAGCAACAATGAAAGATGCTAGCAATAAAAAAAGTTGGATACCAGATGACAACACCAGAACAGAGGACAAAATCAGCTCCAACATTTCTTTTAAATCCACCCTTATATTTTCTCAAATCAGCCCACTCATCCTCAAATCTCCATAACCATACCAAAAAATTAGGCTGCACATAAAACCAAAATAAAATAGACTTCACAAGAGTAGCCATCCTTCCAACAACCAGCAACCAAATCACAATCCTTATCACTCCTAAAACAATATTGCAGCCTCTCTTATCACAAGACAAGCCAAACTGAAAACTAAAGCTTATAACATCCCAATTAAAAGAACCAATAAGCTGAAAGGAACTGAAGACAGAAAAGGCAGAGTAGCAATTAAACCACCATCTCACTTTAACAGACAACCAACTAGGAAGGAAGAAGTTCAACTTGAATCTATGGTTAGTATATAAATGAGCCAGATTGTGCATCAATGGCATATATACCAAACCAATAGAATTGGTACACACAAGGCTAAGAAAAAAAGATTCCCAGCTACATAGTACCAGCATAAAGCCAAAGTTGAAACTCAAGAAGAAAGTCAGACCAAAAGGAAACTCAAACAAACCTCTAGCATCAAAAAACAGCAACAATGAGAGAGGGACTACTGAAATCATAGAGAAAAACAAAAGAAAGCACTTAATAAGAGACCAAACCACCTCAAGCTTAATACACCAACGCCAAGAAAAAGAAACAGACCACTTCCTAGGTAAATTACCAAGGAACCAGCACCTATTAAGATTAATGAAACAGTACCAAGAGTCGATTTTCCATAAAAAGCACAACCAATCTCCCACCTTATTTCTCCAAAACCAACAAATACCTACAGAACAGCAAACTCCTTCAATCAACCAAACTAAAATAACACCCTCCAACAAACATAAGCCTTTGTAAATAGCAATTGCAGTCCTAATAAGCATAATAGGACAGAACCACAAGTCAACAAACAGTAAGCTATTCCGCCTTATAACACCAAGCTCATGGAAATCACTAAAGAAAATAGTGCTGAAAGCTGTACATTCCAACCAAACATATACAAACCAGAGGGCATTATCAGCTCCAAAACAATGACTAATAGCATCCTTATATCTCCCTAGAACAGCTCTCATGCCACCATTCCGGACCCATCCGGACCAGGCTACCAAAGGGTACCCCCTTTGGCGTCGGGGCAAAAACGGTTAAACTTCCATAACTTTTGCTACGGGAGTCCGATTTAGGCCCACGAGCTATCAAAACGAAGCTATGGACGAGGAGTACATTTCCAGCGTCTCGGATTTTGGAAATGAACAATTATTCGGCCACAATCTGGAAAATTGCAGTTATTGCCTTCTTCGGCTTTTCGAATGGATGGATGCAGTAGTTTGGGCCTTGGGAGGGGTTTTCGTGCGACCTTTTCTTGTTAAACCTTACTCATTAACATCATAGAGGGCCCACGTAAAGTTTCCTGAGAATTCGCCTCCGGATTTTCCGGACCCATCCGGACCAGGCTACCAAAGGGTACCCCCTTTGGCGTCGGGGCAAAAACGGTTAAACGTCCATAACTTTTGCTACGGGAGTCCGATTTAGGCCCACGAGCTATCAAAACGAAGCTATGGACGAGGAGTACATTTCCAGCGTCTCGGATTTTGGAAATGAACAATTATTCGGCCACAATCTGGAAAATTGCAGTTATTGCCTTCTTCGGCTTTTCGAATGGATGGATGCAGTAGTTTGGGCCTTGGGAGGGGTTTTCGTGCAGCTTTTTCCTGTTAAACCTTACTCATTAACATCATAGAGGGCCCACGTAAAGTTTCCTGAGAATTCGCCTCCGGATTTTCCGGACCCATCCGGACCAGGCTACCAAAGGGTACCCCCTTTGGCGTCGGGGCAAAAACGGTTAAACGTCCATAACTTTTGCTACGGGAGTCCGATTTAGGCCCACGAGCTATCAAAACGAAGCTATGGACGAGGAGTACATTTCCAGCGCCTCGGATTTTGGAAATGAACAATTATTCGGCCACAATCTGGAAAATTGCAGTTATTGCCTTCTTCGGCTTTCCGAATGGATGGATGCAGTAGTTTGGGCCTTAGGAGGGGTTTTCGTGCGGCTTTTCTTGTTAAACCTTACTCATTAACATCATAGAGGGCCCACGTAAAGTTTCCTGAGAATTCGCCTCCGGATTTTCCGGACCCATCCGGACCAGGCTACCAAAGGGTACCCCCTTTGGCGTCGGGGCAAAAACGGTTAAACGTCCATAACTTTTGCTACGGGAGTCCGATTTAGGCCCACGAGCTATCAAAACGAAGCTATGGACGAGGAGTACATTTCCAGCGTCTCGGATTTTGGAAATGAACAATTATTCGGCCACAATCTGGAAAATTGCAGTTATTGCCTTCTTCGGCTTTTCGAATGGATGGATGCAGTAGTTTGGGCCTTGGGAGGGGTTTTCGTGCGGCTTTTTCTTGTTAAACCTTACTCATTAACATCATAGAGGGCCCACGTAAAGTTTCCTGAGAATTCGCCTCCGGATTTTCCGGACCCATCCGGACCAGGCTACCAAAGGGTACCCCCTTTGGCGTCGGGGCAAAAAAACGGTTAAACGTCCATAACTTTTGCTACGGGAGTCCGATTTTGGCCCACGAGCTATCAAAACGAAGCTATGGACGAGGAGTACATTTCCAGCGTCTCGGATTTTGGAAATGAACAATTATTCGGCCACAATCTGGAAAATTGCAGTTATTGCCTTCTTCGGCTTTTCGAATGGATGATGCAGTAGTTTGGGCCTTGGGAGGGGTTTTCGTGCGGCTTTTTCTTGTTAAACCTTACTCATTAACATCATAGAGGGCCCACGTAAAGTTTCCTGAGAATTCGCCTCCGGATTTTCCGGACCCATCCGGACCAGGTTACCAAAGGGTACCCCCTTTGGCGTCGGGGCAAAAAACGGTTAAACGTCCATAACTTTTGCTACGGGAGTCCGATTTAGGCCCACGAGCTATCAAAACGAAGCTATGGACGAGGAGTACATTTCCAGCGTCTCGGATTTTGGAAATGAACAATTATTCGGCCACAATCTGGAAAATTGCAGTTATTGCCTTCTTCGGCTTTTCGAATGGATGGATGCAGTAGTTTGGGCCTTGGGAGGGGTTTTCGTGCGGCTTTTTCTTGTTAAACCTTACTCATTAACATCATAGAGGGCCCACGTAAAGTTTCCTGAGAATTCGCCTCCGGATTTTCCGGACCCATCCGGACCAGGCTACCAAAGGGTACCCCCTTTGGCGTCGGGGCAAAAACGGTTAAACGTCCATAACTTTTGCTACGGGAGTCCGATTTAGGCCCACGAGCTATCAAAACGAAGCTATGGACGAGGAGTACATTTCCAGCGCCTCGGATTTTGGAAATGAACAATTATTCGGCCACAATCTGGAAAATTGCAGTTATTGCCTTCTTCGGCTTTTCGAATGGATGGATGCAGTAGTTTGGGCCTTGGGAGGGGTTTTCGTGCGGCTTTTTCTTGTTAAACCTTACTCATTAACATCATAGAGGGCCCACGTAAAATTTCCTGAGAATTCGCCTCCGGATTTCCGGACCCATCCGGACCAGGCTACCAAAGGGTACCCCCTTTGGCGTCGGGGCAAAAACGGTTTAAACGTCCATAACTTTTGCTACGGGAGTCCGATTTAGGCCCACGAGCTATCAAAACGAAGCTATGGACGAGGAGTACATTTCCAGCGTCTGGATTTTGGAAATGAACAATTATTCGGCCACAATCTGGAAAATTGCAGTTATTGCCTTCTTCGGCTTTTCGAATGGATAGATGCAGTAGTTTGGGCCTTGGGAGGGGTTTTCGTGCGGCTTTTTCTTGTTAAACCTTACTCATTAACATCATAGAGGGCCCACGTAAAGTTTCCTGAGAATTCGCCTCCGGATTTTCCGGACCCATCCGGACCAGGCTACCAAAGGGTACCCCTTTGGCGTCGGGGCAAAAACGGTTAAACGTCTATAACTTTTGCTACGGGAGTCGATTTAGGCCCACGAGCTATCAAAACGAAGCTATGGACGAGGATACATTTCCAGCGCCTCGGATTTTGGAAATGAACAATTATTCGGCCACAATCTGGAAAATTGCAGTTATTGCCTTCTTCGGCTTTTCGAATGGATAGATGCAGTAGTTTGGGCCTTGGGAGGGGTTTTCGTGCGGCTTTTTCTTGTTAAACCTTACTCATTAACATCATAGAGGGCCCACGTAAAGTTTCCTGAGAATTCGCCTCCGGATTTTCCGGACCCATCCGGACCAGGCTACCAAAGGGTACCCCCTTTGGTGTCGGGGCAAAAACGGTTAAACGTCCATAACTTTTGCTACGGGAGTCCGATTTAGGCCCACGAGCTATCAAAACGAAGCTATGGACGAGGAGTACATTTCCAGCGCCTCGGATTTTGGAAATGAACAATTATTCGGCCACAATCTGGAAAATTGCAGTTATTGCCTTCTTCGGCTTTTCGAATGGATGGATGCAGTAGTTTGGGCCTTGGGAGGGGTTTTCGTGCGGCTTTTTCTTGTTAAAACTTACTCATTAACATCATAGAGGGCCCACGTAAATTTCCTGAGAATTCGCCTCCGGATTTTCCGGACCCATCCGGACCAGGCTACCAAAGGGTACCCCCTTTGGCGGGTCGGGGCAAAAACGGTTAAACGTCCATAACTTTTGCTACTGGGAGTCCGATTTAGGCCCATGAGCTATCAAAACGAAGCTATGGAGATGGAGTACATTTCCAGCGTCTCGGATTTTGGAAATGAACAATTATTCGGCCACAATCTGGAAAATTGCAGTTATTGCCTTCTTCGGCTTTTCGAATGGATAGATGCAGTAGTTTGGGCCTTGGGAGGGGTTTTCGTGGCTTCTTTTCTTGTTAAACCTTACTCATTAACATCATAGAGGGCCCACGTAAAGTTTCCTGAGAATTCGCCTCCGGACTTTCCGGACCCATCGGACCAGGCTACAAGGGTACACCCTTTGGCGTCGGGGCAAAATTACGGTTAAAGTCCATAACTTTTGCTACGGGAGTCCGATTTAGGCCCACGAGCTATCAAACGAAGCTATGGTACGAGGAGTACATTTCCACGGCCTCGGATTTGGAAATGAACAATTATTCGCCACAATCTGGAAAATTGCAGTTATTGCTTCTTCGGCTTTTCGATGGATTGGATGCAGTAGTTTGGCCTTGGGAGGGGTTTTCGTGCGGCTTTTTCTTGTTAAACCTTACTCATTAACATCATAGAGGGCCCACGTAAAATTTCCTGAGAATTCGCCTCGGATTTTCGGACCCATCCGGACCAGGCTACCAAAGGGTAACCCCCTTTGGCGTCGAGGCACAAACGGTTTAAACGTCCATAACTTTTGCTACGGGAGTCCGATTTAGGCCCACGAGCTATCAAAACGAAGCTATGGATGAGGAGTACATTTCCAGCGTCTCGATTTTGGAAATGAACAATTATTCGGCCACAATCTGGAAAATTGCAGTTATTTGCCTTCTTCGGCTTTTCGAATTGGATGGATGTGCAGTAGTTTTGGGCCTTGGGAGGGGTTTTTCGTGCGGCTTATTCTTGTTAAACTTACTCATTAACATCATAGAGGGCCCACGTAAAGTTTCCTGAGAATTCGCCTCCGGATTTTCCGGACCCATCCGGACCAGGCTACCAAAGGGTACCCCCTTTGGCGTCGGGGCAAAAACGGTTAAACGTCCATAACTTTTGCTACGGGAGTACGATTTAGGCCCACGAGCTATCAAAACGAAGCTATGGACGAGGAGTACATTTCCAGCGTCTCGGATTTTGGAAATGAACAATTATTCGGCCACAATCTGGAAAATTGCAGTTATTGCCTCTTCGGCTTTTCGAATGGATGGATGCAGTAGTTTGGGCCTTGGGAGGGGTTTTCGTGCGGCTTTTTCTTGTTAAACCTTACTCATTAACATCATAGAGGGCCCACGTAAAGTTTCCTGAGAATTCGCCTCCGGACTTTCCGGACCCATCCGGACCAGGCTACCATAGGGTACCCCTTTGGCGTCGGGGCAAAAAAAGGTTTATAACGTCCATAACTTTTGCTACGGGAGTCCAATTTAGGCCCACGAGCTATCAAAACGAAGCTATGGACGAGGAGTACATTTCTAGCGTCTCGGATTTTGGAAATGAACAATTATTCGGCCACAATCTGGAAAATTGCAGTTATTGCCTTCTTCGGCTTTTTGAATGGATGGATGCAGTAGTTTGGGCCTTGGGAGGGGTTTTCGTGCGGCTTTTTCTTGTTAAACCTTACTCATTAACATCATAGAGGGCCCACGTAAAGTTTCCTGAGAATTTCGCCTCCGGATTTTCCGGACCATCCGGACCAGGCTACCAAAGGGTACCC
>JARYMX010000563.1:5000-17084 GCA_030169165.1 Centaurea solstitialis | reverse complement strand
CTTTTAAAAATTTTGGTTTTAAATTTAAATTCATTTTTTAAAAAAGGGGTCCTGAGAATTTTTTTTTGAAAAATTTTAAAAAATGGAAATTTTAGGTTTGGCCCATTTAACGGGGTTACATAGAGGGCTTTTTATAAAAACCTTTCTTAAGGGGGGGTTAAAAAATTTGGGCCAAAATTCACCTTTTTTTTGAAAAGACGAATAATTGAGGGAATTCCAAATGGAGCTGGTTTTTAATGATTTTTTTTAGAAAGGGGTTTATTAAATCGGTGGGGGGGGCGAAATTTCTTTTTATCTTTTCTTTTTTTTTTTCTTATGTTCAATTTGTTTATTAATTTTATTACTTTTTTAATCTTTAATTTTACTCCCCAAAATTTTCCAACCCTTTTCATAAAATAAAATGGCCAATTATTCCCCAAACCCAAAAAAAATAACTTGTTTTGAAAACAAACTTGCGTTCAAACGAAACATAAAACTGTTTGGGCTAATCTCGCTAACATTGAATTTTGGGAAAAATTTAAAAGATTGAATAATTGAAAAAATTAGATTATTCAGGAATACACATTTAATGCTTAGATTACGCATTGAATTTCTTTTGGGGTAATCCAAAAAACAAAATAAAAGGGGTCCCGTGTTTTTTATTGCAGAAAAATAAACCCAAAAAAGATACGGGAACTAGGCAGGGTTAAATTTTTTGGGGTTTCCCCTTTCTTTGGCCCGGGCCCCATAATAGATCGATATGAACATTATTTACTGTCCCTAAAAAAAACCAGTTTTGCGATACCTTCTTTTCCCCTTCCTTCTTTCCTTCTTCCCTAAAAGTGAGGGTCGGGGAAGGAAAAAGATAATTTCCTTTGGAGAAAGTTCAAAAAATCCTTAAAAGAGTCCCACCAAAAACGTCCGAATTGTTTTTTTTCATGCATAAGGGTACAATTTTTTTAGTTAAAAAAATTTCAAAAAATTTTTCCCAAACCTCCCTTTTTTTTTTCTATTCAATTTTTTGGATTAAATTTATGATATTTTGAACTTTTTCCTTTTTTAGAAAAGAAATTTGAAAGAGATAGAAAAGAAATTAAAATTGTTATTAAAGAAAAAAGGTTTTTAAATAAAAGGGAAATTGGGGTATGGTGGGGGAATAAAGAAATTTAAACCTTTGAGGGTTTCCCCATGAAAAGAGGTTGGGGAAAGGGAGCCCCCTACGAAAAAATTCCGGGGGGTTTCGAAGGAAAAATTTGGTAAAATTGTCATTGGGGTTTAGAACGGGGGTGGAACTCTAAGAGATCGAATCTCCCCCTTGTTCCCCCGTAGCTTTTGTGGTAAGCGGTCGGCCCTTTTAAACCCATTGGTCCCTAGGTTTGAATCCTACTTGAGGGGATTTGAAAAATCACCGTCCCCACCTCGGGGTAGGGCCGGGGGAAATCCTTTGTTTCCCTAGCCCGGGGGCTTTTTTACAACACCAAAAAAAATTCTCTATTTCTGTCAAGACCCCAAAAACATAAACCCCGGGAAAAAATTTTGGGGGGAAAAAATAAAACGAAAAACGTTTTTTTGGGCAAACACCCCGTTTTTTTCCCCCTCCCTGAGAAGGGATTTTTGGGGGGTTTAAGGTTGGGGGAGGGCTACAGGATGTTCTATTTCGAAAAATAAAAAAAAAGGTTTTCCCGCAAAAACCCCCCCCAAGAAACTTTTTTCCGTTTCCCACTGAACCACCCCCGGGGGAAACCCCCCTTCCCTTTTCCGGGGGCGGGGAGGATTGAACCCCGCCCTTTGTCCCAGGCAACCCGGTTAAGGCCCCACCTTTCCCCAAAATTGGGCTTTTGGGTCCCAAAAAAAAACCGCCTCCCCACCCCTTTTGGGAAAGGGTGAAAGCGTTTTTTCCTTAAAAAGGGGGTTGGGGGGGGAAGGGGAAAAAAGGGGAAATTTTGGGGGAAAAAACCCTTTTTTTTTGTTTTTTTTTCAATTAAAAAAGGGAAAAAGGGGATGGGTTTTTACATCCTCCCAGTTTTTTCCGGCAACCCCCCTTTTCCCAA
Source organism: Centaurea solstitialis (assembly GCA_030169165.1). Lineage (NCBI taxonomy): Eukaryota > Viridiplantae > Streptophyta > Magnoliopsida > Asterales > Asteraceae > Centaurea > Centaurea solstitialis. The sequence goes on along the minus strand of JARYMX010000563.1, from coordinate 15,054 downwards.
CCCGGGGGGTTCCCCTGGGATGGTTGGGGGGCCTCACGTGGGGCCGAAACAACCCGGGAAAAGGGGTTTTAAAAAATAAAGGGGACCCCAATTTTGAGGGGGACACCCGGGACCGGGTTCCCCCCTTAAGAAGAAAACGGGGTTTTTTTTTCATGGAAAAATTAAAATTTTTTTTCGGGGAAAGGGAAACAAAAAAAAGGGCGGGTCGAATTGTGGGCCCCAAAAGGCAACCCTGGGTTTTGGGTCCCTCATGTAACCTGCATTTCCCTTTCCCCCTTTTAAAAAAAAAGTCCCCCCCCCGGGCCTTTCCTTTTTTCCCCAAAATTTTGTCGCCCACCCCGCAGGGGAAAAACCCCCGGGGCCCGCGTAACCCTTTGGGGGGGTGAAATAACGGGGGGGCTTATCTAAGCTTTCGCGTTACCCCTTCCCCCTTTGGGACCCCCGCCGTCCATAAAAAACCCCCAAGGTCGTCCTGGGGGGGTTTTCCAGGGGGGCCCCTTAAGTCAAAAACCTAGGGCCGGTCCCCCCTTTTTAAAGCCTATTTTTTTGGGGGAAAATTTTTGAACCTCAGCCCCAGGGGAAGGCCCACTCGGGGGAAATTGTGATTTTTCCTTTTTGGGAAGTATTTTACCAGAAATTTTTCCTTTGAGGGGGCCCTTACGCCCTGGCCCTAAGGCAATTTCCCCCCTTAGGGGGGTTTGGTCCCCCCTTCCCCTTTGAAAAGGGGCCAAGTCGGCCCGGGGGCCTTTGCCGTCCGCCCCTTTTGGGGGCCTGTTTGCTTCACCAATTCCCCTTGCCCCACGCCCTGCCCCAAAAAATTTTTCCCCCGGGGGTTTCCCGGGATTCCCCCCCGGGGGGAAACCCTTTTTTCCCCCCCCAAAAAGGCGCAGGGGGCCCAAAAAATCCCGGGATTTTGTTTTGGGCCGGGGGAAAGGCCCCTTCCAGAATTTTTCACCCCCCCGGGGGGCCCAGATCTTACCGTTTGTGGGGGTGGGAAAAATTCCCCACAAAACGCACCGGGCCCTTTTTTTCGGGCCCCGCCCCGGTTTGGGCCCCCCCCTTCTGGGGGAAATTCTTCCTTTCCCGGGCAGGGCAGGGTAGCCCCAAACCTGGCGTTTTGGGGTCCTTTTTTTGGTCCCCCCCCCTGGCACTCGACCCCCCTTTTGGGGACCCCCCTTTCCCGGGGGGGGCCTTTTTTTTGGGCCCGGTTTTAAAAAAAAGGCCCCCCGGGGGTTTTTTCCCCCAGGGGCTTTGGGGTCTTTTCCCTTTTTAAAGGGTTTTTACCCTGGGGAGGGTTTTTTAAAGCCCCCTGGACCAAAACGGGGTACCCCTTTTTTTATTTTCCCAAAAAAAGGGGCCCCCCTTTTAAAACCGTCCCTTTTGGGGAATAGCCTTCCGTTTCCCCCAAAAAGGGGTTTTGGTTTCACCTTTTTCCCAGACCCCCGGGGAGGGGCCCTAACCCACCCCCCGGGGCCGGGGGGGGAAACCCTGGTTTTGGGGCGGTTTAAAGTTTGCGAAAAGGAATTCTTTCCCCCGTAAAACCCGGCCTTTCCCCCCCCTGGGGGGGGGGGGGGCCGGAACGCTCCCCTACCGATTTTTTTTACATCCCACGCTTCGGCAGTTCCCCTTAGCCCCTTTCCCAATACTTCGGCCCCAAAGAGCGCTATCAGTGAGCAAAACCACTCTTTAAAGGGGGGTTGCTTTGGGCAAACCTCGGCTTTTCTCTGAAAAACCCCTACCCCCTTTTTATCCTGAGCGGTCATTTGGGGGCCTTAGCTGGTGTTTCCGGGGTTTTCCCCTCGGATGAAGCTTACCCCCCCATCGTCTCCCCGGCCGACCTTGACCCCTTTTTTTTTTGAGGTCATTTTCTAGTATTCAATTTGCCTCGATTTGGTAGGGGGTTTTTTTTTTCCTTCGGGGGGGCCCGCACCGAAAACATGCTTTCCCCCTAGTTTCCCATCAAACTGCTGCGCCTAAACCCCGCATTTGGGGGGAAAACCCCACTAGCTCGGGGTTCGGGGGGGGCATTTCCCCCCCCAAACCAAAAAACTCATCCGTGATTTTTCAACATCACCCCGGTTCGGACCTAAAACTTTTTTTTCCCCCAAACTTCACCCTGGTCATGGATAAAATCACCCGGGTTTCGGGTCCATAAGCAGTGCAATTCCCCAAATGAAAGACTCGCTTTCGTTTACGGCTCCGGGGGGTTTCCCTTAAACCCAAACCCCCTGCCGATGGGGTCCCCGGGTTTCATTCTTAAACCCGGCACGCGGTCAACCCCCGGGGCTCCTCCCACTGCTTGGGAGCTTACGGTTTCTTGTTCAAATTTCATCCCCGATGGGGGTTTTTTTTCCCCCCCCCTCACGGTACTACTTGGGCCCCCCGGTCACCCAGGATTTTTTTTGCCTTGCAAGGGGGTCCTTGCTGATTCCCCGGGAAAACCCAAAGTCCCCCCATCTACTGGGGTCAGAGCGTAAGCTAGTAAATGCTTTGGGCTACTGGACTTTCCCCAAACTGGGGTGCAGCATTCTACGGGTTCGCCTAACACACGCTTTTTATTTCTCTCCCCCCCAACCCCGTTTTCCCCGGTTTTTGGCTGCTCCCATTTCGCCGCCCCCCCACTAAAGGGAATCGCTTTTGCTTTCTTTTTTCCCCTTGGGTTCTAAGGTTTCAGTTCGCCAGGTTGTCTCTTTCCTGCCCATGGATTCAGCACAGTTTGAAAAGGTTTAAACCCCCCAAATTTGGGGGAAAATTCCGGGGTCTAAGCTTATTTTCAACTCCCCCAAACATTTTTCGCTTACTAAAGCCCTTCCCCGTCTCTGGGGGGCCCAAACCACCGTAAGCCCTTTTTCCCCGTTTGAACCTCGCCCTTAATTTTAAGGCTATGCCAAACCTAAGGGGCTGCCCAAAGGAATTTTTTACAACGTCCATGAAAAAATAAATCAAAATCGAACCGCCGAACCGGGAAAAAAAGGGGGCTATCATATACTTTGGGATCACTTTAAATTCCCCGAAATTGGGATAAGCGGGTCGGAAAACCCCTGACATCCGCCGCAGGGGAAACCACCGGCCCCCTCAGGGTCCCCCGAAATTTATTTAAACCCTAGAGGCCAAAAGATAGACAATAAATCCCCCCTAACCCCAGCCTTAAAAATTTTTATCGTACTGTTTCTCTCCAAAGAGCAACTCTTCCAAAATCTCACTCCCAAAAGGGGCTGAGTTGGAAACCCCTTCCCAATTTTTAATAAGGATTCCCTTTTGGTTTTCCCGGGGGATTCCCGTACAGGGAATGTCAGCGTTCGAGTCCGCTTATCTCCAACTCGTAACTTTAGCCATACAAAGCTTAATGATAGCACCCAATTTTTCCGGTTCGGCGGTATCGATCTATGATTTATCATTCATGGACGTTGATAAAATCCATCCCTTTAGCAGCACCTTAGGATGCATAGCCTTAAAATTAAGGGCGAGGGTTTCCAAACGAGGAAAGGCTTACGGTGGATACCTAGTGCACCCAGAGACGCGGAAGGGCGTATAAGCGACAAATGCTTCGGGAGTTGAAAATAAGCATAGATCCGGAGATTCCCGAAAGTATAACCTATCAAACTGCTGCTGAATTCCATGCACATAGGCAAGAAGACAACCTGCGAACTGAAACGAACTTAGTAGCCGAGAGGAAAAGAAAGCAAAAGCGATTCCCGTAATTACGGCGAGCGAAATGGTAGCAGCCTAAACCGTGAAAACGGTGTGGGAGAGCAATACAAGCGTCCGTGCTGCTAGGCGAAGCAGTAGAATGCTGCACCCTAGATGGCGAAAGTCCATTAGACCGAAAGCATCCCTAGCTTACGCTCTGACCCGAGTAAGCATGGGGCACTTGGAATCCCGTGTGAATCCAGCAAGGACCACCTTGCAAGGCTAAATACTCCAGGGTGACCCGAAAGCGAAGTAGTACCGTGAGGGAAGGGTGAAAAGAACGCCCCATCGGTGGAGGAAAAAAGAACAGGAAACCGTAGCCTCCCCAAGCAGTGGGGAGGATCCCGGGGCACTGACCGCGTGCCTGTTTGAAGAATGAGCCGGCGACTCATAGCAGTGCTTGGTTAAGGGCAACCCCACCGATAGCCGTAGCGAAACGAGTACCTTCATCGGGCAATTGTCACTGATTATGGGACCCCGAACCTGGGTGATCTATCCATGACAGGGAAGAAGCTTTGTGAAACTAAGTGGAAGTCCGAACCCGACTGATGTTGAAGAATCAGCGGATGAGTTGTGGTAAGTGGTGAAATGCCACTTCTCGAACCCAGAGCTAGCTGGATCTCCCCGAAATGCGTGAGGCGCAGCAGTTGAACTGGACATCTCGGGGTAAGCACTGTTTCGGTGCGGTGCGGGCCGCGAGATCGTACCAAATGCGAGGCAACTTCTGAATACTAATATGGACCTCAAAATTAACAGGGGTCAATGTCGGCCAGTGAGCCGATGGGGATAAGCCTTCATCGTTCGAGAGGAAACAGCCCGGATCACCAGCTAAGGCGCCCTAAATGACCGCTCAGTGATAAAGGAGGTAAGGGTGCAGAGACAGCCGAGGAGTTTGCCTAGAACAAGCCACCCCTTGAAAGAGTGCGTAATAGCTCACTGATCGAGGCGCTCTTGCGCCGAAGATGAACGGGGCTAAGCGATCTGCCCCGAAGCTTTGGGATGTAAAAATACATCGTAGGGGAGCGTTTTCCGCCGCCTTTGAGTGAAGCACCCGCGCGAGCGGTAGTGGACGAAGCGAACGAGAATGTCGGCTTGAGTATCGCCAAACATTGGTGAGAATCCAATGCCCCGAAAACCTAAGGGTTCCGTCCGCAAGGTCGTCCCACGGAGGTGATTCAGGGCCTAAGCAGGTGCCGAAAGCGTAGTCCGATGGACAACAGTGGAATATTCCTGTACTAACCCCTTGTTGGACCCGAGGGACGGAGGAGGCTAGTTTAGCCGAAAGATGGTACCGGTTCAAAGACGTTAATAGGTGACCCCTTTTTCAGGGTAAGACGGGGTAGAAAAATTGCCTCGAGTCCCAATGTTCGAGTACCAGGCCGCTACGCGCTGAAGTAACCCATGCCATACTCCCAGGAAAAAGCTCGAACGACCTCAACAAAAAGGGTACCTGTAACCCCGAAACCGACACAGGTGGGTAGTAGAGAATACCTAGGGTCGCGAGACAACTCTCTCTAAGGAACTCGCAATATAGCCCCGTACTTCGGGAGAAAGGGGTGCCTCCTCACAAAGGGGGTCGCAGTGACTCAGGCCCGGGCGACTGTTTACCACAAACACAGGTCACGCGCAAGTCGTAGACCATGTAAGGGGGCTGACGCACTGCCCAGTGGCCGGAAGGTCTAGGAAGTTTGACCTGATGACAGGGGAGCCGCGAACCGAAGAGCCCGCGGTAACCGGCGGCCGAACTATACAACGGTCCTAAGGTAGCGAATTCCCTTGTCGGGTAAGTTCCGACCCGCACGAACGCGTAACGATCTGGGCCACTGTCTCGGAGAGTGCTCGGTGAAATAGACATTCTGTGAAGAAGCGGACTACCTGCACCTGGACAGAAAGGACCCTATGAAGCTTCACTGTTCCTGGGATTTGGCTTTGGCTTGTCTGCGCAGCTTAGTGGAATGCGAAGGAAGGCCTCCTTCCGGGGGGTCCGAGCCATCAGTTGAGATAAACCACCTGAAGAGCTAGAATTCTAACCTTGTGTCTTGACCGAACGGGGGCCAAGGGACCTGTCTTCAGGTAGACGTTTCTATGGGGCGTAGCCTCCCAAAATGGTAAACGGAGGCCGTGCAACAGGTTTCCTCGGGCCGGACGGTAGATTGGCCTCACGAGTGCAAAGGCAGAAGGGAGCTTGACTGCAAGACACACCCGTCGAGCACGGACGAAAGTCGGCCTTAGTGATCCGACGGTGCCGAGTGAAGGGCCGTCGCTCAACGGATAACAGTTACTCTTCTAGGATAACAGGGCTGATCTTCCCCAAGAGCTCACATCGACGGAATGTATGGCACCACGATGTCGGCTCTTCCCAAATGGGCTGTCGTATAGTTTCCAAGGTTGGGCTGTCGCCCATTAAAGCGGTACATATTGTTTCTTCTTTTGTATTATTTCACCAAATGAAATGAATGATTTAATTGTAATAAATTATTACTTTTATAACTATAATAAAAGATTTCTAAATGTAAATGACTAGAAGTGCTACTGATAATAATGTCCACAAAAAAAAAGGCCGCATAGCTCAATATCATCATACTTACGTGCATTAATTAAAACCACTCCGTTTTGTAGAGCGGGTACTAATATTGTGGGTTTATGTATTTCAGTTAAAAGACCCGAAGTAGCAAAGCCTTGCGTAAAAATAGACTTGAGGCAGTTATTGTGGTTAAAAAATTTTTTCTTTTTTTAAAAAATAAGGGACTATATGAATAAGGGAAAAACTCCATGAAAGAAAGATTAATGATTCATATAATCATTTAGGGGGAAAAGGGCCCCGAATAAATCCAACGAGTGATTAATATCCTGTTAGACATAAAAAAGTAGCTATCATCCCTTTCTGACGAATCATATGGTTTTATGATTTCATTCCCCAAATAAGGTTATAAAATTTGAATTGTAATTACAATTGAAACAATCGAAAAAGAAATATGAGTTAATATATGCTCTAAAGTTGAAAATATCATAAAAATGAAAAAAGGGAGGGAATCCCCTAAATTAATTTAATTAAGAAATATAAATCGGGAATTTAATTTATTTTTATTATAGGATCTATTGGATCTATTTTTTTATTATATTATAGGATCTATTGGATCTCCTTTATAAGATGGCATGCCGCCACTCGGACTCGAACCGAGATGCTCTAGCACTGCTTCCTAAGAGCAGCGTGTCTACCGATTTCACCATAGCGGCTTGCTCGAACTCATAATAGCCTATTTATATTCAATCGTCGAGATTGAACAAGTCAATTCAATCAAATAAGTTTTTTAGTAAAAATGAAAATTGATAAAAAAATGAGTTCAAAAGTAAATTTCAAGGTTCATTAGTTTCTTAGGGTGTCCGGTTTATTTATCTTAGGGCTTTGACGTAGTTTATCCTAGTCTAAAATCCAACTTTTGCAACTAGAGAATTCTCTCCATAGAATAAAAAAAAATGTTTTCATATTGATGCTTAATTATTTCTCGTTTATCTGATTTCATAAATTTGAAACAAAAAATAAATTTTATCAATGAATCCAAAATATGCCTATTTTGGATTACTCCAAATTGACACCTTATTTGTACATAATATCTCAACAATTAAGTTCTTTTATTGAGTGGGCTGAAAATTGGAGATATATCGGAAATCCTTATAGTAATTCCGATAAATTAAGAAGTCAGAAAGTTATCAAAATAAAAATTTTTTAACATGGAATCAATTAGTTTCAACAATTCATTAATTTTAACGAAAAATATTATATCTGCCCTTCTCGAGAAAGATAAAAATTTTTCATTATTGTAAAGGTCGATGGGGAAAATAAGACTCCCCACCACCACAATGTGAGCGAAAATATACGAAAAATTAATAAAAAAATCTTGTATTTTTTTCTTTATTCTTTTTTTTAGAATTGAGAAAACAGAAGAATTATTCTTTTAGACATCTTAGAAGATTAAGATTGAAACCTGGTCTATTTCATATTGATTAGAATAGGGACTGCCGATTGTGAATTTTATATTAACAAATTACCGAGCCCATTTTGCGAGTAAAATCCATTCCGATTATTCCAATATTTTAATTTTAGGACTTACTTGTTTGTCGTACAAAAAAACTTTTTGAATTCCCGGTAGAAAGAGATTTGCCTAATGACAAAGCTTTTAACGCCGCCCAATATCCTTTCCTTTTCCAAATATTCTTACGAATACGCTTTTTTGATATAGAAGTACGTTTTTTTGGAACTGCCATTTAAAAAGTAAGAAGTTACTCATTGTTATAGTTGGATGTGAAAGACATCTATTGTTCAAAACGAATTATTATTTCTTATTCATTATCTACTTTTTCTCTAAATAATAGTCTCTTCATAAAAAAGAAATATAGATATGTGAAAGATCTCTGAAAATTGTATCAAAAATTACTCGAAATAATAAAATTTTGATTCCAGACAATACAATATTCGTAAAACCAAAAATATTTGGATTGGAACTCTTAGTTTTCGTTCTTTATCTCTTAAATTTATATCTTTAGAATCCGCTATGTCATATAAATAAAACTTAATAAAATAAATAAATAAAGAACCTAAAAGACCTTGATTTTCATCATTCTATACTTTATTTACATGTAATAAAATACCTCAAAGGATTGTAAACTTTTGCCTAATAAAAAACTTGAGTCTTTTTTTAGTCAAACTCGAGGAAAGAATACACCTAAATTCAATTGTTAAATTCGAATGAGACTATTAATAAATCTGTTAAAGGATATGTGGTTTGATAAAAAATATCTCAGTCATTTTTTATCATTTCCCGATAAAAAAATATCATTTTAGATCTAGAATATTCTAACGTTTACTAATAAATCGTTTTGATTGAAATGGAAAACAATCAATCCCATAATGAATTAGTTAATGAGTTAAAATAAACAAACTAAAAAGAAGAGTTATTATTTCATTAGATCGGTGACCTTAGATTCATATTAGCATCAAGTACCCTTTTTCGTGTAATTTTTTATCCTTGCTCTATGAATATAAACTATCGTAATAATAATTTATATTTGCATTTTCCTATTATAAGTATTCGTTTTTTATATGTAACTTGGTCATATCATTTGACCAATTGTAACTTATTTTTTTTGAATATTTGAACGATTTTGAAAAGCCTCAGAATAAATACTAATATCAAATTATTAAATAAGTTAGTGCATATCTTGATTTTTTATTGACTTTTTTCGAAAGAGGTAAGATCCGGTGAATCGGAAACAATTAATTAAGAATAAAAAACTTTTTTTATGGAACAGACATATCAATATGCGTGGATAATACCTTTCCTTCCACTTCCAGTTCCTATGTTAATAGGGTTGGGACTTCTTCTTTTTCCGACGGCAACAAAAAGTCTTCGTCGTATGTGGGCTTTTCAGAGCGTTTTATTGTTAAGTATAGTCATGATTTTTTCCATGAATCTGTCTATTCATCAAATAAATAGCAGTTCTGTCTATCAATATGTATGGTCTTGGATTATCAATAATGATTTTTCTTTAGAATTTGGATACTTGATCGATCCACTTACTTCTATTATGTCAATATTAATAACTACTGTTGGAATTCTGGTTCTTATTTATAGTGATAATTATATGTCTCATGATCAGGGATATTTGAGATTTTTTGCTTATATGAGTTTTTTCAGTACTTCCATGTTGGGATTAGTTACTAGTTCAAATTTGATACAAATTTATATTTTTTGGGAATTAGTTGGAATATGTTCATATCTATTAATAGGATTTTGGTTCACACGACCTGTTGCAGCAAAGGCTTGTCAAAAAGCGTTTGTAACTAATCGTGTTGGCGATTTTGGTTTATTATTAGGCATTTTAGGGTTTTATTGGATAACGGGGAGTTTCGAATTTCGTGATTTATTCCAAATATTCAATAACTTGATTTCTAATAATGAGGTCAACTTTTTATTTGTTACTTTGTGCGCTGTTCTATTATTTGCCGGTGCAATTGCTAAATCCGCACAATTTCCCCTTCATGTATGGTTACCTGATGCAATGGAAGGGCCGACTCCTATTTCGGCCCTTATACATGCTGCTACGATGGTAGCAGCGGGAATTTTTCTTGTAGCTCGACTTATGCCTCTTTTCATAGTCATACCTCACATAATGAATTTTATCTCTTTGATAGGGATAATAACAGTTTTTTTAGGAGCTACTTTAGCTCTTGCTCAAAAAGACATTAAGAGGGGTTTAGCCTATTCCACAATGTCTCAATTGGGTTATATGATGTTAGCTTTAGGTATGGGGTCTTATCGCAGTGCTTTATTTCATTTGATTACTCATGCTTATTCGAAAGCAT
>JARYMX010000562.1:0-17095 GCA_030169165.1 Centaurea solstitialis | reverse complement strand
ATAATTATATATGTATATATATCATAACGGGTAACGGGTAATGGATAACGAAAAAAATCATTTATCCATATCCTACCCACTAAAATTTTGGGTAAACGGGTAATGGGTAAGTGGATAAATGGATAATTTTTCTTTATCCATACCCTTATCCAACGGGTCGAAACATAACGGGTAACGGGTGTACCCTTATCCATTGCCAGCCCTACTTCCAAGTGATCTATTACTTTGCCTAAGTATCTTGTATACTTCCATGTGAGCTACTCTTGGTGAATGCATGTTGTTAGAATATATTGTAACATATTACGGCTGATTAGGGTTTCTAGTGGGCCGTATGGGCCTAGGCTGTTTAGGGTTTCTTATTTGTATCTATATATACATGCATCTCCCATGTAAATTATTCATTCAGTCATTCAGTAAATAATATTACTTCTTCTCTCTGTTCCTCCTCTTACATGGTATCAGAGCCGACATCGTCGGAATATCGCCGGAAACCCACTCTGAAAACCTCGTCTGAAAACTATCCGACATCGTCGGAATATCGCCGGAAACCCACCAGAAATTCAGCCGTTGCCTGAACTGTCGCCTGACCTTCTGCCGCCGTCGCCGGACCTTCTGCCGCCGCCGCCGGACCTCTGCTGCCACCGTTGGACCGCTGCCGGACCGCTGCTGCTGTCACCGGACCGCTGCTGCTGCCGTCGGAACCCTAGCCGACTTCGCCGGAACCCTAGCCGACTTCGCCGGAACCCTAGCCGACTTCGCCGGAACCCTAGCCGCCGCTGCCGGAACCCTAGCCGCCATTTTTTTTCAGATCTACAATTTCTGCTCATCAGAATCTGCTGCTGCCATCTCAATCTGCCGCTGCCACCGCTGCCGCCGCCGACTCAGACGACCGACCCGGTGTTTTCTGGTTGCTGTCCGCTGCCTCACGTGCCGCCAGCCACCGCCAGAATCGTCCCAACTTCTGTTTCTTAGTTTTGGAAGGTCACCATCTTCATCCGCTCCATTTCCGATGGCCAAGGATGGAGACAAGTCGTCCGAAGACAAGTCATTCGATGACAAGTCGTCTGGTAATGTTCGTATACCTGAATTTGTCCCCACAAATGGTAGAGTCACCGATAATAAGCTTAACGGCACTAATTACTTTGGATGGATCAAAACGGTACGTCTGTATGTTCGAAGCATGGGAATGGCCTCTCATCTAGATTCCGATCCTCCAACTGATGGTAATCGTGACCTTTGGTTACAACAAGATGCTCGTATGTTCTTGCAGATCATTAACTCTATTGAGCCTTCAGTCTCAACTTTAGTTAGTCATTGCGAGTATGTGAAGGAATTAATAGATTATCTTGACTTCCTGTATTCTGGACAAAGCAACATTTCACGTATTTATAGTGTCTGTAAGACATTTCATCGTGGGGAACAACAAGATCGTTCTCTTACGACCTATGCCATGGAGTTCAAGAAGGTTTATGAGGAGATGAACTCTCTCCTTCCTTTGAGCACTGATGTGAAAGCTATGCAGACTCAAAGGGAGCAAATTGCTGTCATAAGCTTTTTGAGTGGTCTACGACCAGAATTTGATTCTCTCAGATCACAATTCTTGAATGAATCAGCGATCCCCTCTCTTCAAGAGACATTCGCTCGGGTCCTTAGAAATGAGGACTTTCAGTCTGCTCAGCCTCCCGATCATCATGCGGCCTTGGTCAGTCGAGGTGGACATCGAGGAAGCTTTCGAGGAGGACCTCGCGGAGGTCATCGAGGAGGCTCTAGAGGAGGTCACAATGATCGGGCAACAGATCCACGAAGCTTTAACTCTGATTCTAGTAATGTTGAGTGTCACTATTGCCATGAGTTGGGTCATACAAAGTTCAACTGTCAGAAGCGGTTAGCTAGAAATCAGAGGCTATCATCTGCACACTCTGCAACCACTGTCAAAGAAGAGCATGCTCCCTCTCATTCTCGTGGAGATGAGAACCCTACTACTTCTACTGCTGCGTTTGCCGAGACAGGTAACTCTGGTAAATGCCTTGTGTCATCCTCCTCCAAATGGGTCATAGATTCGGGTGCCTCAAATCATATGACTGGTAATTCTAATCTTCTCTCTGATTTTACCAGACATGCCCCATCAGCCCAAGTTACGGTTGCTGATGGAACTCTATCCCAAGTGGATGGTTCAGGCACAATCAAACTGTCATCATTTGTCTCATTGTATTCAGTTCTGAGCCTACCAAAATTTTCTTTCAATTTAATGTCAGTTAGCAAAATTACTCGTGCTCTAAAATGTAGTGTTGAATTCTTTCCTGATTACTGTGTATTTCAGGATTTGCAGACGAGGAGGATTATTGGTAGAGGACGGGAATCGGATGGCCTATATATATTTGAACAATGTATACCGTACTCCTTGACAAGTTTCAGTCTCGCATCTGTTTTCGAAGTACATTGTCGACTAGGTCATCCATCCTTACAGAGTCTCAAGAAACTTTGTCCTGAATTTTCCCATTTATCATCGTTAGAATGTGAGTCATGTCAGTTTGCTAAACATCAGCGTGTCCACTTAGGTCCTAGAGTCAATAAGCGGGCTGCGTCCCCATTTCAATTAGTACATTCTGATGTTTGGGGTTCGTGTCCTGTCACGTCTAAAACTGGTTTCAGATATTTTGTTACTTTTGTTGATGATTATTCTAGAACTACTTGGTTATATTTGATGAAAAATCGATCAGAAGTGTTTAATCATCTTTGTTCCTTTCACTCTGAGATCAAAACACAATTTCAAACATCAATAAAAATCTTGCGTAGTGATAATGCAAAGGAGTATTTGTCTCAATCGGTTCAGTCTTATATGCTTCAAAATGGTATTATTCATGAATCCTCTTGTGTTGATACTCCGGCTCAAAATGGAGTGGCCGAACGAAAGAATCGTCATCTCCTTGAGGTGGCGAGAGCTTTAATGTTTCAAATGTCTGTTCCCAAACCTTTTTGGGCTGACGCTGTTGCTACGGCCTGTTTTCTCATAAATAGAATGCCGTCTGTTGTCCTGAGTGGAGACACTCCATTCTCGGTCTTATTTCCAGCGAAACCCCTCTTTCCCATCGAGCCGAAGATCTTTGGTAGTACTTGCTTTGTCCGTGATACTCGTCCGGGTATAACCAAACTTGATCCTAAGTCCGTCAAGTGTGTGTTTCTTGGTTATTCCAGAATACAGAAGGGTTATAGGTGTTTTTCTTCCACACTCAACCGATACATTGTCTCTCGTGATGTCACCTTTCATGAGAACTTACCATTTTTCCCCGTATCTCCTTCGTCTTCACAAAGGGATACGGATGATGACTTACTTCTATACACCGTACCCAGTTCTGAGTCTTCTGCCTTACCTGATCCACCTGAGGAGTCTCGACCACCTACACCTCCTCCAGAAGATACTCGACCACCCACACCTCCTTCCGAAGAAACTCGACCACCCATTGTTCAGGTATATCATAGGTGTCAAGAACAACCAAATCCTCCACCAGTATCATCTTCGTCTGCAGATCCATCAGTACCTGGTCAATCAGACTCCGATCATGACATTCCCATTGCGCTTCGAAAAGGTAAACGTTCTTGCACTTATCCCATTGCGTCTGTTGTTTCCTATGATAAACTCTCTAGATCCTCCCGCTCTTTGGTCTCTACTCTAGATTCGGTACCTGTTCCAACCACAGTTGGTGAGGCTTTGGCCCATCCTGGATGGCGGGATGCTATGCTTGATGAGCTTAAAGCTCTTGAGCACAATGTCACATGGGATTTGGTAGAGTTACCTGTTGGCAAGCGAGCAATTGGTTGTAAGTGGGTATTTACTGTGAAAGTTAATCCTGATGGCTCGGTGGCTCGGTTAAAAGCTCGTCTGGTCGCAAAGGGGTATGCTCAAACTTATGGCATTGATTATTCTGAAACCTTCTCCCCGGTTGCAAAGCTATCCTCTATCCGGCTTTTTATCTCCCTCGCTGCTACTTATAATTGGCCTCTTCACCAGTTGGATGTGAAAAATGCATTCCTACATGGTGATCTACTGGAGGAAGTTTACATGGAGCAACCTCCGGGGTTTGTTGCTCAGGGGGAGTGTGGTAAGGTCTGTAAACTACGAAAGTCTCTATACGGCTTAAAGCAGTCTCCTCGTGCCTGGTTCGGTCGATTTAGTTCTGTAGTGACTAAGTTCGGCCTACGAAGAAGCTCATGTGACCACTCAGTGTTCTTTGCTTCATCCGACTCTGGATGCATTCTATTAGTGGTCTACGTTGATGACATTGTGATTACCGGCAGTGACAGTAATGGAATTCAACGTTTAAAGGATTTTCTTGCATCTCAATTCCAGACCAAGGATCTTGGACCTCTGAAATACTTCTTGGGAATCGAGGTATCCAGAACTCACAAAGGAATTTGTTTATCACAGCGTAAATATTGTCTAGACATCTTGAATGATTCTGGTATGATTAACGCAAAACCTTGTGAAGCTCCTATGATCTCAAACGTGAAACTAAAGCCTGATGATGGGGATCCTCTTGAGAACCCAGAAAAGTATAGAAGAGTTGTGGGAAGGCTGAATTATCTGACGATCACACGCCCTGATATTGCATTTCCGGTAAGTGTAGTAAGTCAATTTATGTCATCTCCAAGAACCGCACATTGGGACGCCGTTTGTCATATTCTGAAATATCTGAAAGGAGCCCCGGGTTACGGTATCAAATACCAGAACCATGGTCATCACGCCATAGAAGGATTTACGGATGCCGACTATGATGGAGATCCTACAAGCAGACGATCAACAACAGGCTACTGCGTCTTCGTGGGAGGAAATCTGGTGTCTTGGAGAAGCAAGAAACAAAATGTGGTATCAAGATCGAGTGCAGAATCTGAATACCGTGCAATGGCCCAAACCACTTGTGAATTGATATGGCTACGCAACCTTCTGGGTGAGATTGGATTCAGTCAGTCGAAACCAATGCATTTATGGTGTGACAACGAGGCAGCAATTCATATTGCAAACAATCCAGTGTTTCATGAGAGGACGAAACACATTGAAGTAGATTGTCACTTCACTCGGGAAAAGCTAGAGGATGGTACTATCTCAACTCCCCACGTTCGAACCAGAGATCAATTAGCCGATGTCTTCACCAAAGCATTACCCGGGAGTCGAATTACTTATATCTGTAGCAAGCTGGGCATGATCAATATCTATGCTCCAGCTTGAGGGGGAGTGTTAGAATATATTGTAACATATTACGGCTGATTAGGGTTTCTAGTGGGCCGTATGGGCCTTAGCTGTTTAGGGTTTCTTATTTGTATCTATATATACATGCATCTCCCATGTAAATTATTCATTCAGTCATTCAGTAAATAATATTACTTCTTCTCTCTGTTCCTCCTCTTACACATGTGTTGACTAACCATACTCACTACAAACGCAATATTAGGCCTCATATGGACAAGCATATCAGTTTGCCCACTAGTCTTTTGCATAAGTCCTTATCGACCGTGTTCCCATTAGCTATATATTTCTTACCAACTTCAATCGACTTGGTTTGCATCGATGCTTACCTATTTTCGAGAAGATCAGGAGCATATTTTTCTTTGGGAAACACTAATTATTTTCTTAGTTGCAAATTCCATGTCTAAAAAGTACTTAATTTGTCCCAAATCATTTACTTAAATTTTGCAGCAAGAATGTTCTTCAACCTCTTCATCTTTACTTTGGTATTGCCAATAGATAACAAATTACAGGATGAGTTATGAACATGGAGGACTCGCTCTAGATTTACAGAATCTGAATTTTTTATGATTCCTTTTCCTACAACTATTGACAAGGTTCCATCTGCCATCTTTACTTTGGTATTGCCAGCACCAGGAAAATATGTTGAAAACAATTCAAGGAATTTTATTTTGTGAGATGGTGCTCAGAGCTTGCAAGAAGTTACCTCTGTGTGCCAGTTTACCAATTGACACATTATAGACGACTTACCAATGTTTTTCCGACCGAGGGTTTCATTGAGTTGGCTAACCACATAATGACCACTGAGTTCCCTGATTTCTACTTCTGCAATGATGCATTTGTGGAAGATGGAGTCCATGTTAACCGATGATGTAGTCCAATTCCCTTTTCTATCAATAACCAATTTAATCGAATGAGCCACTCTAGAAAATTACTCCCATCATCTTTCAGGTGTGCATGCAGTCTTCATTCCTTTGCAGAAAAGTTTGGGACCAATTACTCTGCACATAGTCCAAAACATAAAACGTATTAATATATTTCTAGTTAGCTGTTATAATTAGACTAGATCCATGGATCCCGTTAGATGCACCAATCTTTTCTGTTTTTGATAGAGGAAGGAAGGATTATGAAGAGAGTGAATGACAACATACATGAGATGGTTTGACCATCTCAGATGATTATAAGAAGGAGATTTGTACCAAGAGGTTATCAGGATATCTGGAGGTTGGCCAAGATGGCACTGGAAAGTAGTGAAAAGAGATTGAGTGGGATACATACCCCATAGGCTTTGGCCTTCTAACAAGGGTGTGTGAATTGATGTTATTCATGTCTAATGTCTAGAGGACTTACCGTGCTTCTTTATTTTTTCCGTGGTAAGTGAAACTGTATTTAGTTGAGATTGTTTGATTGTTAGCATTCATATCAAGAAAAATCTTGTCAACTGTTTCAAGGATTATTCATCACATTAACTTCTATTGCGGCATCCTTTTGCATGATTTGCCTCTACCCATGTAAAAGATTGATTAAAGGATTCTCATATTCATCGTAACGTTTTTAGCTTGTCTTGGCATGCATTATATCGTCGTGATGCTTGGCTATGTGGAACTTTCATGGTTTAGTTACTATATTGTTTCTTTGAAGACATGTTCAGTGTTCTTTATTTATATTTCAGCGGAACGCCAATAATATGTCGTCAACAAATGGAATCACCGTTATAGAAGCACCACGCCAGTCAGATCTGATGATAGAGCTGATAAAAAAGCTAAGGCCACAAGTGGTGGTTACTGGAATGGCTCAGTTTGAGGCTGTTACTAGTTCTGCTTTTGAGCACATCTTGAGTACTACAAGGGAAATTGGATCTCGTCTTTTTATAGATATATCAGACCAGTTTGAGCTTTCCAGCCTCCCCAATTCGAATGGGGTCCTCAAATATCTTGCTAGAACTCCACTGCCTTCTCATGTAGCAGTTGTTTGTGGGCTATTGAAAAATCAGGTAATTTGCAGTCTATGGTAAAAAATGATGTAGTTAAATCATCACTTGTGCGGTTTTTGCCTATATAGAGGCTGAGGAACTGACATCTAGTTAATATAGAGTCAGTTTAGTCATTTACTTATCATCATAAGGCATATTTATTGTAGCCAAACTCTTTTTCCAGGTTTATGCAGATCTTGAAGTGGCATTTGTGATATCAGAAGAGCAAACCATTTGTGAGGCATTGTCTAAGACTGTGGAACTATTACAAGGAAATACTGCACTGATCAGCCAATATTATTATGGTTGTCTTTTCCATGAACTTCTGTCATTTCAGCTTCCTGATCGACATCCACCTGCAGAGGTTACTTCTTTTACTTGAAGCATTAAACTAGTTATTGCTTGTATGTTATACATCTGCAAAAAACCACTTCAGGGCCAGCCGAGCCCAATGGTAGCTCGTGCAAAGGCTCAGGCCAGCAACAGCCCAAGCCGAAGGGTAGTATCTATAAACAGAGATAAAAGAACATGAAAAAGTAAAAAATATGCACCCAAGGATTGACTGCAGCCGTGTTTACAGAGCTGGTGCTCTATCACTGAGCTATTCAAAAAGTTGAAATATCATTCAATACTTGTATTGATCATTTATTAAAATATTTTACCATATTTCTTTTGAACGGCAAGTTAACGCACACACACGTTCCAGCGGTGTCGGGCCTCCTTACGGGCAATCCCACTAATCCGCTGCGACCTGGCCGTGAACCCGACCCGCAGGTTTTAGGGGCTCTAAGGACCAACCGGAACCGGTCCCGAACCCAGCCCCGAAGGACTAGATCCAGAGTTTGGATATCGCAGGGAAGTGTCGCCTGTGGGAATCGAACGCTGGTAGTGTGGCTTTCTCCCCACACCCCCCAAGGATGTTACCTATCCAACTGAGCTAACCCCCTTTGATAATATTTTACCATATTAAACCACTTAAACCAAAGATTAGCTGTCAGCTATGGAGATAATTGATGTTTTTACTTCAAGAAATGCACAAAGACATCGTTAGGTGATCTATGTTCATATTCTTTTGTTCGGGGTTTTGATTTACGTTCCTTGGTAAGATTTTGTTTGTTTTTTTTCTTTGGGCCTGCCGTTTATGTTGCTATTTGTAGTTCTGGGTGTGGTATTGGAGCATTTGAGCGGGATTTTTTAAGTCAAGACATGCTTATAAGCATGTTATTAAACACATGACATTAAAAACTTGGTAGCATTATTTCTTTTTCTTTTAAGGAAAAGCATGTTGGTTGGTGCTTGTCCTAAATGTGCACATCTATTCAGTACATGGAACTCAAAATGAAGCAATACCATAATTTCTGGGATGCTATTAGATAAAACTTCTTAACATTGCAACATATATTATCTTCCTTCTGACTTTCTGGAGAATAAGTACAATTTAAGAGTTGACTCCTGTATATATTGTTCAGAGAGAATCTGAGAATGCAAAATCCAGTGAGATGATAGGATTTTCAAACTCCGCCATCTCAGTTCTTAGCAATGCAGAGTTCTCTCCAAGAGAAACAGACAGCTCCTCCCTTATTCACATGGATGTGGACCAAATCTTTTTGCCTACACCAACTGCAGTTAAGGCCGCCATCTTCGAAAGTTTCGCAAGACAGAACGTAACAGACTCCGAATGTGACGTGACACCGAGTCTCAAAAAATTCATCAAGAGCGCATACGGCTTGTCAACTGATAACAACGAAGAGTTTAACTTTATATATGCGGACTGTCCGCTTTCTATTTTCAGTAAGTTGGTCCTTTGCTGCATTCAAGAAGGAGGAAGTCTCTGCTTTCCATCTGCTTCAAATGGGAATTATGTCTCGGCTGCCAAATTTCTAAACGCAAAAATCGTGCCAATTCGTACCAAGTTGGAAGAAGGATTCAAGCTGACCGAGAAGCTTCTTAGTGGTGTATTGGAGACTGTTACTAAACCCTGGGTGTATATTTCTGGTCCAACGATAAATCCTACGGGTTTGATTTATAGCAATGAAGAGATGGAAGGTATACTGAAAGTTTGTGCTAAATATGGAGCAAAGGTCATCATTGATACTTCGTTTTCCGGGGTGGAGTTTGACTTAAAGGGATGGGAAGGATGGAATTTGGAGGGCGGTTTAGCGAAGTTGACTTCTGGAAAGTCAACTTTCTGTGTGTGTCTACTAGGAGGGTTGTTTTTTAAGATGCTTACCGGAGGGCTCACATATGGATTTCTTGTTTTAAACCAACGATTCTTGGTTGATGCATTTCACATCTTCTCGGGGCTAAACAGACCTCATAGTACTGTTCTGTATACTGCAAAGAAGTTGCTGGATCTTAGAGAGCAGAAATCAGGAGATCTATTGGCCGGTATTGAAGAACAGGGGAAACTGCTTGGTGGTAGACATAAACAGTTGAAAGAGGTAAGCATTCACATTAACTAACTTTTTTAGAAATTTTATCTGCCAATTTCTCATAAACAAGCACCTGCTTATTTCTGGTACACGTGGAATTGACCTATTAGCTAATTGCATAGTTGGAAGATGGGCAAAATAGGGATAAGTTTGTCTTAGTTCCTATTTGTAACATTTTCTTTTTCCTTCTCTCAATTGATGTTATAAAGTTTAAAAAGTTTCTACTTTGTATTTGTTTTGAGTGGTAGCGGGTGACATGTTGATCTTGGAACATATTGTGACGTGGATGTCAAGTTTATTGTCGCCTTCGCTTCGTAATCCTCTTGTAAACAGGTATCCACGTCAGCAAATGTTACAAGATCAGCAAGTTAGCTGTTGTAATGGGTAGAAAATAGGAAAAGTTGAAAGTTTTGCTGCATCAATTGAGAGGAATTTCTTATAATAAATGGAACTAAATCAAACTTTGGTAGAATTGACTAACCAATCAGCAGCCTTTTTGGTTGCAGTAGATCACACTAGTATTTTTAACGGCATTAAGTATGAGAAGAGCATGAAAGAAGTTATAGTTTGGAGTTTTAGGAGAGATTTTAGTGTTCTAAAATGGGGTGTTTTAAATCTCCATCAGATAGGAACATACATATTGTGTTTTTACAAGTTGGGATATTCTGTTTGGTTTTCATTCATATTGAGTAGAAAGTACGAAAACTAAACCTCAGTTTCTTCTTGTTTTGCACGTATGGCGATTAGAGTCTCGAGCGTTGTGGGTGGGAAGTACTTGAAGCTGATGCAGGTGTTTCTGTAATTGCAAAACCATCAAGTTATATGGGAAAGAGACTTGAGCTGAAGAAAGACGGTACTACTTGGAAAGTCAATCTCAATGACTCCAACATTAGAGAAGCAATGGTTAGAGCCACGGGTCTTTGCATCAATGGAGCTTCTTGGACTGGAATCCCAGGCTATTGCCGTTTCACTCTGGCCTTGGAAGACACCGACTTTGACCGTGCTTTACAATGCATTGCCAAATTCAAGGAACTTGTCAACTAGCCGAAATCCAAATACTAGCCCACTTATTGTTGATGGAACCTTTCGGTCTTCATTCTGTTTTCATGGCTACAAATAGGCTGCCCACTTATTGTTGCTGAAGAATGGTCATGTCCACACGTTCGATTGAGGTATGTGCTTTTGAACAAACCTATGCAAACTTACTTAGGCGGTTCATCCGATTGAGTTGTTGTGTTGTATTGTAAAACAAGCCATAGAAAATTATAGAAGATTTGGAAAGCTATTGTGTTGTATTGTAAGCAAGCCAAACAAAATTATAAAAGATTTGGAACTTAGGAGCTGTTTATGTAACGTTTATTAAGTACTTTTTTAGCAAGGGTAAACTATCCTCATTTACCTCATTTGCTATCATTCCTAGCCATCAAAATAGATTGATGGTAAACATTTATCACCCGATAAGCACTTATCTACCTATAGGGATGGAAATAGGGCTGGTATTGGGTGGCTAATGCATGCCCTGTCCCTGACCCCATCCCGACTTATCCCCAACGGGTTCAGTGGGGAATTAATCTCTATTGGGTACCCGTTTTAGTAAGAAAAAGCCAAAAATAATGTATTTTAAAATTAAAATTATAATGAAACGTCACTATATTACATACCATTATTGAAAATTAAACACCTTTGTCGTCTAATAATCAGGATCAAACAACAATGATATCTATTTAAAAAACACGCGAACTTAAGTCGCGGCCAAAGTCACTCGCGTGACTTTTTTCACAAAATCATGCATGATTTTGAATCATGTATGATTTTGGTGGTTCACATGTTCTTTTAAATAGATACCGTTCTCGTTTGAACTCGAATAAATAAATAAAATTTTAATCGGGGACAGACTAGGGGCGGGTAACATCATCCCCGATGCCGCTTTAGGTATGAGATTAAATCCTCGTCCCCGTTACCTACCAGAGCGGGGAATCCCTAACCCACCAGAGTCGAGTACAAGACCCTTACGGTAAAATTCCATCACTTATGAGGTAAGCCTCTCAATCCTCACTTTCCCTCTTATCAGGTAAGATCTCAATTCTTCCTATGGTCACCCTATAAGGTAATTGAACTAGTAAACGCTTGGTAAGTGTTTGGTAAATGGACCTTTGTATGATGGTAGTCTCATTGCTAACATGTTTGCCTTGTTAAAAGCAAGATAAAGAAATATGCACATTTCGGGTTGAAACCTGTTTGGAAGAAAAGGCGATGGGATTTTGTAGAGATGCACAAGACCCGCCCTTTGGTCTGAAAATCAGGACGGATGTAGGCTTAATGATCCTAATCTAGCCTTATTTTGCTTTGTCTTTTTTAAGTTCATTGTTTTTTTGGAAGCAAGTCCAAAGTGACCACCTTCAAAAACCAGTCTTTAAATCATTAACCGATGTTCAATCTGAAAACATGTCGAATTGAGTAGTAGGTTATTCAAGCTTGACTTGAAAATATAATATCAATCTTGACCTTGAATAACTTTTTTAAAGGCAGATTCAAGTTCGAGCTCAAATATTTGTTCCATGTTTAAGTTCAATGCTTGTGTAGATGCTCGAACTCAAGGTTGATTAATTTGTTTATTTGCTCGAACTCAAGGTTTATTAATTTGTTTATTTGATTATGTAATTTATAAACATATAAAAATATGTTTCACTTGAACAAGTGTGCTTAAATGGCT
The DNA here is from genome assembly GCA_030169165.1 of Centaurea solstitialis. Lineage (NCBI taxonomy): Eukaryota > Viridiplantae > Streptophyta > Magnoliopsida > Asterales > Asteraceae > Centaurea > Centaurea solstitialis. The sequence goes on along the minus strand of JARYMX010000562.1, from coordinate 4,736 downwards.
CAGCTTGACTCGACTTTAATCGAGCTTTTGGACGAGCCAAGTTGATGTGGATCTAATCCTTAGGCGTAGGAATCTAGAAACGTTAGGTTAAAGATTGATTTTTGATACATTCTTGCTTCGAAAGTTTGAATTTGAACTGATATTTCAAACCTACACGATCAATCCAGAACTGTGTACTTTGAATTTCAAACTCCTTAGATTAATCTAGAAACTAAGTTGTTTGATAGATCTAAACCGCACAACAATCCAATAATTGAAGTTTAGAGAATAAGAACAAAACTTGTTCAAATTACATGTTTTGCCCCTATATATACTAGATAACTATGAAAAGAATAAGGAAACTATGAAAAGAATAAGGAAACTATACAGAGGCGTAGCTAGGATTTTACTTTAAGGGGGGCTTGAAGATCTCAAGTGTAATTTGTATATTGATGTTATTTAAACAAAAGGCTAATGTGAGATACGATTAATATCGGTTCTCTTTATTTCATGAGGTTTTGAGAGGAAACTGAGTTTGTGATTAGGGTTTAAATAAAAATAACCAAGAAAAAAATATGAAAATTTTGACATTTGCTTATATTATAGTGCTAATAGAAATCAAAATGACATTTTTATCGTTAAGTGAGACCATTCTCTAATTTATAAAAATATTATAAATGATGTAGTATAAAAAATAGATTTCACATTTAGGTGCAAAAATAATATTATGAAATGACACATAAAAATAATAATATAAAAATCTTGATTTATATATGGTTGAAGTTTATACAAAATATCAATATTGATTTAATTCATTATGATTTTTTAATGTCATGTTTTTTGATAAAATATTCGTTAAGAGAAAACAATAATAAAAAAAAGAATTTTTGATAATAATAATAACAATAAAGATTTCTTTGACATATAATTAAAGCATTTAAAAAAACTCTTTTAAAAAACTCTAAAAAGGGGAAAGGAAAAGCGCTAAGAGGAGGGAGACAAAAAAAAAAAAAGAGGTAAAGGTAGGGCCGTGGGGGGCTCGAACCTGGGTAATTTGGTAATGAGGGCAAAGCCCAAACCACCTGAACTGGAACATAACATAGTTATTATTTCTGTAGTATAATATATAAGGTAGACAGTTAGGGGGGGCTGAGCACCAGCCAGTCCCCCTACTGTCTACGCCATTGAAACTATAGATAGCTAGCTTAATAAGGAAATAATAATCTAAATAAATCTGATTTAAAGAGATAAGTAAGGATTTTATCCTTGCTTGTCTTCCAATTTACTTGTCCTCCAAGTTGTTTCCTTGCTTATCCTCCAAATTACTTGTTCTCCAAGTTAACTTCATTACCCATGCACTTCTTTTATCCAAATCAAATCCCATTGGGTTGATTAATAAATTAACAAACTCTTTAAACGAATTTTCTTCTAATTTCACATCATTCCCCCTTCTTTCAAAGAATTTGCCCTCAAATTCTCATCATCTTGATACGGAGAAAGATCACCGACATTGAAAGTAGCACTAACACCTCCAAAGTCACTTGGCAAGTCTATCTTATAGGCGTTTTCTCCGTATGCTTCAAGTCTGTCTTATAGGCGTTGGCCCTTGGCATAAGCTTGTTTTTTCTTTTACTTCAGAACCTCTCTTTTTGTAAATGAACCCACAAAGATCTTCGGGTTTGAAAACAGATTGTCTACGGTTCTTATTAGCCCGTGCCTTGTAAACCACATTCATCTTCTCAATTCTTTCTTTAACTTGTTCACAAGTCTTCTTGAACACTTCCAAACATTTCTTTGCATCAACATGTATATCATCTTTGTGTAAAGGCAACAAATCAATTGGAAGGAAAGGATTGACACCGTAAACTACCTCAAATGGAGAACGAGAAGTTGTGGACGAATGAGACCGATTGTAAGCAAATTTTGCATGACACAACTTCACATCCCAATCCTTTTGAGTTTTGCTCACCAATCCATGAAGTAAAGTACCCAACGTCCTATTAGTGACTTCTGTTTGCCCATCAGTTTGTGGATGATGAGAAGTGCTAAACATCAACTTAGTCCCCAACATACGCCACACACAATTCCATAACTGACTTAAAAACTTGAAATTTCGATCACACACAATACTTCTTGGAACACCATGCAAACGAACAATTTCCCGAAAATAGAGATCTGCAACATGTTGTGCATCATCTATTTTATTCATTGGAATGAAATGGGCCATCTTTGAAAATCGATCAACCACAACAATGATTGAATCCTTTCCCCATTGTGATCTTGGCAGCCTAATAATGAAATCCATACTCACACTATCCTATGGGGATCTAGCCATTGGTAAAGGTGTTTACAAACCTTTTGAGAAAGTACTTTTTGCCTTTTGACAAGTAGCACATCTAGAAACCACTGATTGGACATCTTGAATCATCTTAGGCCAAAAGAAATTTCCGACTAACAGATCCATGGTTTTGTGAATGCCAAAATGTCCAACAATCGCACCACTATGTACTTCACGAACAAGTAATTCCCGAACGCCGCATTTAGGGATTCAAAGCTTATTTCTTTTGAATAGAAATCCATCTTGCACAATAAAATTACGAGTAGGAGCCTTGAACTCTTGTGCACAATCATTATCGGATTCATAAATCCCTTTGATATGTTTAAAACCATAAGGAAACTATAGATAGCTAGCTTAATAACTAAGGAAACAATAATCTAAATAAATCTGATTTAAAGAGATAACTAAGGATTTTATCATTGCTTATCTTCTAAGTTACTTGTCCTCTAAGTTGTTTCCTGTTTGTCCTCCAAATTACTTGTTCTCCAAGTTAAATTAGTCACCCATGCATTTCTTTTATCCAAATCAAATCCCATTGGGTTGATTAATAAAGCAATAGGCTCTTCAAACGAATTTTCCACTTGATCAGCGAGACCGTATCTTCTAAATGTGTGTAGTTAAAAGTTCTTCGAATTTTGATGCTCGCTTATGGCATCTTCGTTTGTGTCACACATCCTAGAAGAACTTGGAGTTTATGCCCAAGCAAAAGCTCATTATTAAAGTCTCCGTACCTGCCAGCCTGGATTTTTATTTTGGATGTGTCAAAGGGAAGCAGACGCGTGTATCTTTTGGTGTTGGAGAACACAACAATAAAGGAATCATTGATTACAATCATATAGATACTTTTGGTGTTGGGGATCATCCAATACTCTGTCCCTTAGTGGAGGTAAATACTTTGTCTTAGTGGCGAATCTAGAACAGAAAACCACGTGGTTCCCTATTAAGTTTAGCCGGGGAAAATGAATGGTCAACTATATTTTTGGCGGGTCGGGTTATTAAGATTAAAAATCAAACGTTTACCCAATAGTGTTATTTTAACATTATTATAATTGTACTTGACGAGATCTTATACGTTGAAATATTTGCATAATCGTATCATTACTAATACATTCTAAAATAACTTTCTCAATATACGAAACTAAATAATCACTCAAAAATCGATCACCCATTTTGTTGCATGTACTCGTCTATATCAACTTCATTGATGAAAATGCACGTTCCACACTTGATGTTGCAATGGGTAAGATCAATGCAAGTTTCAAGAGAAAATAAACCTTCGGAAATATTATATGCTTATTTGTTTCAACCATCTTTTTATTTTGCATTCGACTGTAATATTAACTCCTAATTCCCAATAAACAATTGAGATGTATAATCTAACCAATATTTATCTCAATTCGCAAATACAAAAGAAGATTTGAAGTTTTGATTTTGATTTTTGAAAATACCTGGTTGTTACTACAATTGTAAATCAAATTGCGAATTGAAAAACGAATTGCAAAATCCAATTGGTCGATTTGTTTAGATTGGAGATTGTAGGTCGATTGGTTGAAGTTGAATTCGATCAAGATTCGGCCGTGTGTTTTTTGGTCGATGTTGAAGTCGATCAAGATTAGGTGGGTGTTTTTTTTTGGTATGTGGGCTAGACTTAAAATTGTTGGGTATGTGGGCTAAACTTAAAATTGTTGGGCCTAAACAAAAAAAAAATAAAATAATTTTTGAGTCTTGAGAGATTTGAACCTAAGACCTAGCATACACAAAAAGGGATCTTATCCACCACACCACCATTGGTTTCGTTTTTATAAAGCTGCTTAAAAAATATTTAAGGTAGTTCATCTAAAAAAATTTAGGTAGGTCCTAAATTTTTTTTCTGTATAACTTCTAACAAAAATAAAAACATTAGGTAGGTCCCGGGACCTACCTAGCATACACTTAAATTCGCCATTGCTTTGAAACATTCAAGGACTTATGTTCGCGTAAAAGCATTCAAGAAGTCAGTGGAGAATCTACCAGTGGTAACTTCAAGGACTTATGTTCGCGTAAAAGCATTCAGATGTCTTTGAAACATTCAAGACTTGGTTAGCCTGAGTAGAAGTTGAAACTGGCAAGAAGTTGTGCTAAGATTGACAACAGTGGAGAATCTACAAGTGGTAACTTCAAGGACTTATGTTCGCGTAAAAGCATCCACCGCCACTACACCACATCAAGCGATCTTTAATCTAATGGGGGTAGCTGAGCTAATGAATAAGACTCTACTTGAAAATGTATGATCTATATGGTCGATATCGGGATTCCTCAAATCATTTCGGGCCGAAGCAGTACACACGACGGTGCACATCGTTAATAGGTTAGCTTGTTCGATTATTGGGGAAATTGTTTTTGGAAGAGGTTTGGAGAGGTAAAAGAAACATTTTTCTGA
>JARYMX010000561.1:12500-17106 GCA_030169165.1 Centaurea solstitialis | reverse complement strand
ATCCAACTCCAACAAAAAACCCAAAAAAAAAAACCCAAAAAACCCCCCAAAACCCAAAAACCAAACCCCTCCCAAAAAACCCCAAACAAAACCCTAAAACAATCAACTAAATTTAAAATAAAATCATACCAAAAACCCAAAAAAAAAAAATTAATAAATTAAAACCTAAACCATCCAAACCCAAACCAAAAAAACCCCAAAAAACAAACCATACAACCAACCAAAACAATCCAAAAAACAAAAAAAACAAAAAAAAAATCCAAAAAACAAAAACATCCAAATAACCAAAAAAAAAAAACCCCTAAATAAACCAAACCCAACTAAAAACACAAAAATTACACCAAAAAACATAATCATTTTAAAACAAAAAAAATACCAAAACACCTAATTATTAAAACCCAAAAATCCCCAAATAAAAAAATTTAATCCTAAATCAAAAATTTTCACTAAAATCATAAACCCTTTTACACTTATTTACCAAAAATTTAAAAAAACCAAATTTAAATTTTTTATTAATTAAAAAACAAAAAACAATTTTTAAAAACAAATTTTACACCCCCAATAAAATAAAACCAAAAAACAAAAAAATTTTAAAATAAAAATAACCAAAAAAAAAAATAAATCAAAAAACCACACAAAAAAAAACCCAAACAAAAAAAAAAAATTTAAAAAAAAAAATACAAATAAATATATCTTCTCACATATAACAAAATTCTCACAACTTAAATACACATCATTCCACACATAAACCACAACTATAACAACACCAATAAAACATTCTTCCACTCTATTATTCCCACAATCTTCCCAACCAAAACCAACAAAAAAAACTTACACAAAATCCTCAATTTTAATACCTTACATAAAAAATTTTAATCCCACATTATTACAAAATAAAAAAAAACAACCAATAATAATACACCTTATATTCAACTCTATAAAAATAATAAACATAAATATAAATAATCCACAAAATAAATAAATATCTATCATTCATTTCCAATAAAATTTATAAACTAACATCATTTCCAAAATCCAAAAAACACACCAACATCTAACATTAAAATTTCACCAATACTACATTAATTTTAATAATAATTAAAATATTAATAAACAAATTTAAAAATCTACAATTAACAAAACTCAAAACAACAACATAATAAAAAAAAAATCAAACACAAACTCCCACCACACAACACATTAAAAAACCCCAACCATACCCAAAAAAATTTCTCCATAAACTACAAATAATAAATTTCTTCCCAAAAATATTTTACAATCTAATTTATTTAATATAAAAATTTAATTAAATTATCCTAACTTCCACACAATTCCAATAAATACTATCACAACAAAACAAATCCCTAAAAAATTAAATTCAAAATTATTTTTTAATTTAACATACCAATAAAATTTATCAATTCCCTTACCCTACATACACTTCATCCAAATATATATTAAATCATCACTCTTAATTATCCCACCTAACACATTTATTTAAACTATTTTATATAAAATTCTTAAAAATATATCAAATATACTTCATCAAAATCAACACTTCAAATATATCCAAAAACATTTATTTCTCACTTAACATCTTATTTAAACCATTATTATTATCCATTCTCCTAACAAAACAATTAAACTCATCATTAATTTTAAATTATTATTTAACCTTTTATCTTCATTTTTTTAACTTTTTACTTAATATTTCTTTTTAACATTTTTTATTTTACTTTTACAACTTTTTACTATTTTTAATTCATACATTCAATTTACAACTATATCAATAATTAAAATATTTATTTACTCCATAACCAAACACATCCTAACCTACTTATCCAACACTAAACAAATATACCCCTTATCATTACAAATACTATTCACTTATTTAAGACTATAAAATTAAACCTTAATTCTCCATAATATAAATTATAATAACTTAAAAAACTCCATTAAATCTACTTCAATATTTAAATTCATTTCATCTAAATACAAATAATTTCCTTATATTAAAAAATAAACTCACTTTCCTTATTATAAATAATAATTCTTCCAATTTATAACTTAAAAACTTCTTCCCTACTTAAATCAATTAATAATATTTTATTTACATTAAAAACACTTATATCCCATAATAACTACTTCAATATTAAAAAAACATAATATATTATACATTAATAAATCACATAAATAACAAATATCAAATATTATTTAAAAAAAAATTTACTTACCATACCAAATAATAAAACAACCATTCAAAAACTTAATATTCATCCCACAAAAAAAACTAAACAAACCCCACCAAAACCATATCCCCCTAAAACATTTAAATATTAAAACAAAATTAAATTAAAACAATCAATTAAAATCTCAAAATTACTCACCACACACACCACATTAACCACTAACAAACTTAAATTACAAAAAATAATTAATATAATATCAAATTATAAATAATATTAACATCACTTGCAAAATAAATATAACCATAATATACACTCCCCAAATATCCAATACAACTAAAAAACAAAATCCTAAACAAAAAAAAAACCCCATCCAACCAACACCAAACAAACCAACACACAAAAAACACAACACACCCAAAAACAAACAAACACACAATAAAACAAACTCCACAACCCCCACCAACCAAAACAACACACATAAACAAACCAACAATATCCCACCAAACACAAAATACAAACCCAAATACCCCCAACCAAAACCCAACCCAACACAAACACATTCCCATACATATAAAAACCAAAACAACACCAACAAACCTACAACATAATCACTAACAACCAAAATCCCCAACAACCAAACAACACCCAACACCCCCCAACCACAAACACAAACAAACACCACCACACAACCAACACTCAAAAAAACCACTAATCAAAACACCCCCCCACACAACAAAACCAAAAAACCTCCCCCAAACCAAAAAAACAATAACTACTCAACAAAATTTACAATAATTTATCAAAACCTCACTAAAATAACCACAATTACACAATCAACCCTCAACATAAATCCACCAACAACCAACAATAAAAACCAAATAATCTACTTAATCAAAATACCCAAAATATACTTACACTATACCACAAACCAATCATATAAAAAAAAACTCTTTAACTAAATTAATCACCACAAACAAACAAAACATCACATCTATACATAAACAATCATTATAACCAACCAACACATTTAAATCAACTAATAAACAAATAATTAATTTTCACTACCTATTTACAATTAATATCTTCTCTTCTTATTTAAAAAATTATAAATTAAAAAAAAAAAAAAATTTTAAAAATTTAAATATTAAAAATTTTAAAAAAAATTTTTTTAAAAAAATAACAAAAAAAAAAAAAATTAAAAAAAAAAATTTTTAAAAAAACTTTTCAATTCTTTTTTTTAATTTTTAAAAATTTAAAAAAAATTTTTATAAATTTTAAAAAAAATTTATTCTAAAAAAATTTTAAAATAAACCCAAAATTTTCCAAATAAAAAAAAAAAACTTTATTATAAAAAAAAAAAAAAAAATCAAAAAAAAAAACTCCCTTTCTTTTAATTCAAAATTTTTAAAAAATATTTTTTAAAATTTTAAAAATTTTTATAAAAAAAATTTTTTAAATTTTTTTTTTAAATTTTATTAAATATTTTTTTAAAAAACCCCCTTTTTTTTATAAATTTAATTATAAAAAAAAAAATTTAAAAAATTTTTTTTTAAAATTTAAAATTTTTTTTTTTTTTTTTAAAAAAAAAAAAATTTTTAAATATTATTTTAAAAAAAAACTAAAATATATTTTAAACTTTTTTTTTAAAATCTTTTTATCTTTTTTTTTTATAATTTTTAAAAATTTTTTTTTATCAATTTTTTTACTTATTTAAAATAAATTTTTCTTTTATAAAAATAAATTTTCTCTTTTAAATTTTATTTTTTTTTAAATTTTCTCCCAATTAAAATTTAAAATTAATTTTTTTTATAAACCCAATTTTTTTTTTAATTTTTAAATAAAATTATTTTTTATCAAAATTTTATTTTTTTTTTTTAAAAAAATTTATAAAATAATTTTTTTAATTTTAAAATTATTTTTTTTTTTAAAAATTTTATATAAATTTATTTACATCTTAAATAAAATTTTCAATTTTTAATATTTAAATTTCTAAATTTTAAAATAATTATAATAAAAAAAAATTCTTTATTTTTTTAACTTTTAAAAAAAAACATCAAACCCTTAAATATTTATTTAAAACTAATTTTATATATAATAAAATTAACTAAATTTTAAATATTTTATTTCTTCTTTAAACTAAAATTAAAAAATCTTTAAAATTAAATAAACTTTTTATAAATTTTAAAATTATTTTAAAATTTATTTAACATAAATTAATTATTTAAAATTATTAATTTTTTTTAAACTTACAGCATTTTTATTATTTTTTTTAAAATTTTCCCAATATTTTAAATTATTTTAATTATTAATTTTAACTAAATAACATTTATATTTTCAAAAAAATTATATTTTAAAAATAATTAATTAAAATTTAATTTTACAATTTATTTTAATCTATATAATTTTATAATTACAAA
>JARYMX010000561.1:5000-7500 GCA_030169165.1 Centaurea solstitialis | reverse complement strand
CTTTCTCCTAATTTACTATAACTTTACTTAATTAATTATTAATAAAAATTATATTTAAAAAAAAAAAATAAAATTATTTAAATAAAACTAAAACTATAATTTTTATATAAATAATACTTTTTATAAAACAAATTAAATAAAATCAATTAAAATTCATTAAAAAAAAATAATCTTTATTTATAAACAACAATTTTTTCTTTTCTCAAAAATTTATTTTATACTTTTAATTTTTATCTTTCAAAAATACTTATTTTTTTATTTTCTCTAAATCTTAAAATATATAAATTTTTAATATATAATACATTCTATATCTCCATCAAAACTCATATTCTCATTCACATACTTCATTATAAACTACATACTATCTAATTTTCCATTTACTCATTTTATTATTATTCTTTATTCATACTTTTTAAAATATCTCTTTTTTTTTCTCTTTTTATATTTCTAATTTTTTATTTCTTCTACCTTCTTTCATTTTTTATCATTACATCCCAATTTATAATTTTTAATAACTTATTATTCAATTCCTTACTTTTCTATAACAAATTTCTTCTAAAATAAAAAAAAAATAATTTTACTTATAATTTATAATGAATTATTCAAACACAAAAAAAACTAAAACACACTCTTATTCTATTTATTAATCATCACAATACTAAAAACAATTTCAACTAAATTAATTTCCTCATTAAATCTTCTTTTCCTTAACTACAAAAACTAAATTTTAAAATCAATCTTAAATAAACATTCACATTTTCCCTACACAAAACTTAAAAATAATAATCCATCTCTAACCAACTAAAAAAACCCGTAACACACCTACATTTTTCTATAAAACCAAACAAAAAAACTCAACTACAAATCTTACTCCTAATCATAATCTTCATACAATCCATTATTTCCAAATTTTAACTTAAAACTTTTAAACCTTTCTTATAAAATTTACTTCTTTTATTAACCCATACAACATATTTAAATTCCTATTCCACTAAAAACTATTTATTTCCTTCTCTTATTAATATCCATCTCATCATTCTCTTTCTTCAAAACAAACTAAATAATTTAACCATCCTTATCACTAATCTACCTTCACTCAACTATTATTTATTTTTCTATAACAATATTAATTACTATTTCTTATTAATACATCTAAAAATAATTACTCATCATACTTTATTTTTAATATATCTCCTTTATCTATATTATCTTCTCTATTCAATTTCAACAAAATCTAATTTATTAATTTTCTTTCTTCAAATTCATACAATTATTATTCAATTTTATACAACAAAAATCTAATTACTACACCACATTATTCTAACACACAAACCTTTCTTTCCCCCTCAATTTCATCAATACTCCTTTTACATAAAATTTATTAATAATTTAAATCATCTTCATTTCTCAATATCCTTTACTCTTACTATTATAAAAAAAATTCTACTTACTTAATTACTATAAATTTATTGTAATAAATTTAATAAACCTCCTATCATTCTTACTATTCATTTCTTAAAAAATTTACTTTCTTTTTAAAATCTTAATTATTTCTTCCTCCAAAAATACATTATATTTATATAAACTCTCTTTTTAAAAGATTATTACATTATTTACTTTTTTTCATCTTCTTTTTAATTTATTAATCAAAAAATATTAATTCCTATCTCAATAACTACTTATAACATTTATAACCAATAATCTAAATAAACCATATTACAATAATTTAATTTTTAAAACACAATTTTTGATAAATTCCTCAATTAATTCCGAAAATATTATTAATCCTGAAAACCACTTACTACTTCCTCTAACTTACACATAAATATTTCTCCATCCAATCAAAATTTATAATTATCAATCTTATCTATATACTCTCACTTCAATATACATTTAACTATTCTTTTGAAACTTCATAAATTCAAATAATAATCTATTACCTACTTTTAAACAATATTTAAACTATTACATAATTACAAACTTTTTATCTCACCCATTATATTCATCTTATTTTTATCTTAAACTCTCTCGATTACAAATAATTATATAATAACACAAAAATACTTATAATTCTATATCTTATCTTTGAAACTAATTAATTAATAAACTTTCTAACCAAATCTTTACATATTCTCTTTTTTATAACCATATCTTAGAATACTCTAACTTAAATAATTTAAATAAATTTAAATTTTCAAACTCCAAAAATCAAATTTTTTATATAACTCTTAAATTAAATATCAAATATAATACTATTAAAACTCATCTCTAATTATTTTAAAAATTCTAATCTTAAAACTTACTAAAAAAATAATAAATTTATTATAATTTTTATCATTAAAACAACTTAAAAAAATTTCAATCCTATTCACCTCATTAATTTTTTATAATCACATTAAACACTCCATTAATCTCCTTTTCTATCATTTTAAGATCATTCTATTAACTTCCACCTTATTATAATCTTATCTTTATTTTTTTCTTTCATATTTTTTTTTAT
>JARYMX010000560.1:0-17471 GCA_030169165.1 Centaurea solstitialis | reverse complement strand
TGCTAGGGGGAGTCGTTTTTTGGGCCCCCCAAAGCTATCAAAACAAAGGGGTTGGGAGGGGAAAGGACTTTTCCCGCGTCTCGGATTTTGGAAATGAACAATTTTTTGGGCCCCCCCCCAAAAAAAATCGGGGGAAAAATTCCCGGGTTATTGCCTTCTTGGCTTTTCGAATGGATGGTTTGCAGTTTTTTGGGGGCCCTTGGGGGGGGGTTTTCGTGGGGCCTTTTTTTGGGTTAAAAACCTTACCATTAACTTTCATAGGGGCCCACGTAAAGTTTCCGGAGAATTCGCCTCCTTTTTTTCCCCGGAAAACCCAACCCGGGGACCAGGTTTAAAAAAGGGGAAACCCCTTTGGCGTCGGGCAAACGGGTTTATCGTCACTTTTGCTACGGGTCCGTTAGGCCACGAGCATAAACGAAGTATGGCGAGGGTACATTTCCGGTCTCGGATTTGACATGAACATTATTCGGCCACTAAATGCGTTGCCTTTGGCCGAATGTTTATGTTTGGCCTGGGAGGGTTTTCGGCGACTTTCTTGAAACTTATATTATCTGGGCCGTGTTATCTGAATCGTCATTTTGGGCCATCGGAAGTAAAAGGGTACCCTTGGCTCGGAAACGGCATAAGTCTATTTGCTGGAGCCGATTTGGCCGGTTCAAACAAGTATACGAATAATTCCATGTCTCGGATTGAATAATTATTGGCCACATCTGGAAAAGCAGATTGCCTTGGCTTCGATGAGGATCAGAGTTTGGGTGATTTAGGCCTTTTGAAACATCATATCTAGGCCCACGTGTTTCCTGGAATGAGATTTTCGGCCATCGGAAGGGCTACAAGTACCCCTTTGTCGGGGCAAAGGTTTTTGTCCTATTTTGTCGGGTTCTTTACCGCTATCAACAATGAGGCCAGTAATTTCCAGGTTCTCGGATTTGCGGAACATCGGCCACTAAAGGTATCCCTTCGGCTTTCGTGGAAAAGTTTGCCTATTTTGTCGGTCTGTTACCACCATTAAATCAAAGGCATATGTTCTGGAATTCGCCTCGGATTTTGGAACATAGGCACAACCCCTTGGTGGGCAAAACTTACGTCTCTTTTGCAGGGAGTCGATTTGGCCAGAGTTCTCGTTTGAATACTTTCCAGGGCGAAAGCCATATTCGCCTCGAATTGCTTTGGCCTCTCGGCTTTCAAGGTACTTGTTGGGCTGGTAGTTTTCTGCGGTCTTTAACACTATTAAACATTAGGACAGTAATTTCCGGTCTCGGATTTTGACCATCGGACAACTCCAAAGGGACCCTTTGCTCGGTGCAAGGTTAAGCATATTTGCTGGGAGCCGTTTGGCCACGCTTCTACGAGTTTCGGTTCATTTCTACTCTGATTAATGAAATTTAGCCTCGGAATTCCCATAGACTTTTCAAGGTATGGTGTGGCAGGTTTTCGTCCTTTTCTGTTAAATTACCTACATCAAGAGGAGAAAGGTCTTTGTCGCTCTCGGATTTTGGACATCGGCAACTAAAGATTTGCTCGGCTTAAGGTGTCATATTTGCCGGGAGGTTTTTGGCCTTAACTTGACAGATATTTCCACGTAGTTTTGGAATGCTTTCGGAATTTGGGAAAACGATCCTTTCGGTTTTCGATGGATTGCGTTTGGGGCCAAAGGTTTTCGTCCTTTTTTGATATTAGCAAACATCAAAGGACGTAATTCGAGAGGTCATTTCGGCTTTTGGAAGAGACAAAGGACCCTTCTGGGAAAACGTTTACTCTACTTTTGAGGGGAGTCGATTTGGCCTGAGTTCACGGTTTTGGTAATACTTTCAACTCTGGATTGAAGAAAATTTTTCCGGACATCTGGATTCGACCTCCGGTTTTCAAAGGTGACATGGTGGGCAGGTTTTCGTCGTTTTTCTTGTTAACTTCATTACCAGGGGCACAAAGTCGGAATTCGCTCCGGATTTTGGAATGACCATATGGACCCTTCTGGAAAACGTTTCTCTCTTTGTAGGAGAGTCGATTGGCCTGAGTTTCTCGGCTTCGTAATTTCAACTCGGAGGAAGAAATTTGGAAATTGTGATTTGCTCGGCGTAAGGGCCCCTTTGCGCGGGAAAAACCGGTTTTTTTTTAAACTACTATTACATCTTTAGGCCCACGAGTTCAAAGCTGGACGGAACTTCCGGCGGTTTTAAGGACTTTCGGCCAAAACGGAAACGTTCTTTTGTTTTGGATGATAGGGCGAGTTGGGCCTGGAGGGTTTCGCGGTCTCTTTTAAATAAAATATAGGACAAATCTGAAATTGCGTTTGCCTCTCGGTTTTAAAGGTATTTGGCTGGAGGTTTTGTTTTCTTTTAACTACATTCATATAGGCCCACGTAGTTCAGAACGTGGATGGACCTTCGGTCCCGGTAAAGGCCCCTTTGGCTCGGGCAAAACGTTAAACTCTACTTTTGCTACGGATCGATGGCCGAGTGTTAACGAGTTGGCGGGTTCTTTAACTTCATTAAATGACAAACGCCACAATCTGGAATTGCGTATTGTTTTCGCTTTCGAAGATGGATCAAGGTTGCCTTTGGGGGGGCGGTTTCTTGTTAAATTCTCTTAACTCTAAGGGCCAGTAAAGTTCTGAGAACGTGGACGGGCCCTCCGGCCGGTAAAGAACATTTTCGCACAAATTAAGTTCTTTTGTTTCGAGTGATAGCAGATTTCCTGAGGTTCGGGGGCTTTCGTTAATTAATAACATTAGGCCACAATTGAAATTGCGTTATTCCTTCGGCTTCGAAGGTACAAGGGCCTTGGGGGGGTCGGTTTTCTTAACTTTTCTCGACTTTTCATGGGCCCACTAAACTGAATTCCCCCGGATTTCACGTCCATGGAAGAACAATGGCCACTCTGGGGGAAAACGGTTATCTCTTCTTTTCAGGAGGTCGATTTGGGGGCCAGGAGTTTCCGGTTTTGAAGTACCATTACTCTGGAGGGAAATTTTCCTGAAATTGCGTTTGTTTTCGGTCGAAGGTAAAGTACCTTTGGGGGGGCCGGTTTTAGTAAACTTTCTAATCGAGGCCCAGTAAAGCTGGAGTGTCATTTCAGCCTCGGATAAAGGTACATTTTCGGCAAAAAATGGTTAAACGTATCTTTTGTACGGATCGATAGGCAGAGTGCCGAGTTACGGGTTTCATTTACTTCTCATTTTAAAGGACCATTATTCCAATTCACTATTTCCCCAATGGAATCAAGTACCCTTCTCGGCAAAAGGTGATGTCATATTTTGGCTGGGAGGGGTTTCGTCGGCTTCGTTAAACACTATTACATCATAACCACGTAGTTTTGGAAATGCATTTTCGGCCCATCGGAAGCTAGGTACCCCTTTGTCGGGGAAAAGGTTAGCATATTGGCTAGGGGTGCGTTTGACCTATTCAACAATATGAGAGGGCCATCAGTTCTGGATTTGTAATTTCGGCCATCGGAAGTTTAGGTTCCCTTTTCGATGGATAAGCAATTCCTTGGAGGGTTTTCCGTGGCCGTTAAAACACGATAACGAGGAGTAAGTTCCGGTCGCTCGGATTTGGACATATTCGGACACTAAAATCTTTTGCGTCTGGCCGAAAAGGTTTTTGATTTTGCTCGGTTTTTTACCACCATAAACGAAGAGGGCCGAGTATTTCCCGCTCGGTTTTGGGACTATCGGACATCTAAAGGCTTTGCTCGGCTTAAAGGATATGCATATTTGGCTGGGAGGGTTTGGCCTCTTTAAAACTATCTAATAAGTCCACGTAAGTTTTGAATGTCATTTTCCGGACATCGGAAGGAAGGGTACCTTTGGCTCGGGAAAAGGTTATTGCTAATTTTCTCGGTTTTTTAAACCACTATACTCAAGAGCAGAAAGTCTTTCGCCTCGGATTTTGGGACCATAGGCACAAGGAAAATTCGTTGCTTCGGCTTTTAAATGGATAGCTAGTTTGGGCTGGAGGGTTTTGGCCACTTTAAACACTATACATAACCAGCTGTTTTGGAATTGCCCATTTTCGGACACAGAATCCATTTCCCCTTGGCGTCGGGAAAACGGTTTGCCATATTTGTGGGGCCTTTTGCCACTATTAAACAAGGGCGATAATTTCCAGGTCCCGGATTTTGGACCAATTTCGGCCAGGATCAAATCTTTGTGCCGGTTTTCAAGTCATATTTGGCTGGGAGGTTTGTCGGCTTTCTTAACTTACATATAAATCATAGGCCGTTGTTTAAATTCGCCCTGGATTTTCGACTCGCGGCTCAAGGGTCCCTTTGGGTGGGAGGGTTTTGTCCTTTTCTGGGAACCTTTACCAACTATCAAAGAGTATCGGAGTAATTCCCTCGGATTTGGGAAAGACCAAACGGCCACAATTGGATCGTTGTGCTCGGTTTAAGATAACTTGTTGGGCTGGATTTCGCGGCTTCAAAACAACTATACATCATAGAGCCCGAATTTTGGAATGCATTTTCGGACCATCGGAATCAAAGGGTACCCTTTCGTGGGGTCAATAGTTTCCGGGATCTTTTGTGGGGGTCTTTTACCACTACATCAAAGGAACGGGTAATTTCCAGCGTCTGGATTTTGGAAACAATCGGCACAACTGAAATTGCGTTTGCTTCGGCAAAGGTTTAGTTTTTGGCTTGGGAGGGTTTGTGCGGCTTAAAACACTATAACATAATCCACGTGTTTGAGAATGCTCGGATCGGAATCCGCAGTCCTGGTCCCTTTGGGTGGGGCAAGTTTGCTTATTTTGTCGGTTTCTTTTAAACCACTATAAAACGAGCTAGAGAGAGAAATTTCCGCTCTCGGATTTTGGGGGGAAAACCCAATCGGGAAATTCGGTACCCTTCGCTGAAGGTAAGCATATTTGGCTGGGAGTTTCGTGGCCGAAACTATCAAACATCATAGAGGGCCGTAAGTTTCCTGACGCTCGGATTTTGGAATCAATCAGGCACAAGGTATTGGCGTGGGCCGGTTTTTATAGTCATATTTGCTGGAGGTTTGGCCTTTCAAAACAATAATATGGAGGGAGTATTTCCGGATTGTCATTTTCGGCCCATCGGAATAAGTTACCTTCCTTTCGTGGGGAAAAGTTTGGCCTATTTTCTCGGTTTTCTTTAACCTACTCATAAATCAAGAGGGCCAGAAGTTCTTTCGCTCTCGGATTTGGACATCGGCCAGGAAAATGGTACCTTTTTGGTTTTCAAAGGGTTTAAATTTCCTTGGAGGGAGTCCGTTTCGACTTCATAATATAGAGGGCATTAAGTTCTGGATTGTGAAATTTTCGGACCATCGGAAGCAAAGGTCCCTTTGAGGGCGGAAAGAGTTTCTTATTTCGTCGGCTTTTGTTACACCATAACAAAACAGAGGGCCAGAGTCATTACGTCGGATTTTGAAACACGGCCACAGGTTTTGCTCGCAAGGTTTTGGGGAGGGTTCGGTTTCGTTAACCTTTAACATTAGGCCCGATTTTGGAATGCCTTTTCGGCCATGGAGGTAGTTCTTGGCCGGGACGTTGTCTTTGTGGGTCTTTACACATAAAACGAGTCGAGGATCCTCCGCGTTTTGGATAATTAGGCCCTTGGAGTTACTCCTTTTCAGGGTCGTTGGCCTGAGGGTGGGTTTTCTTCTTTAAACATCGAAATTCGTGTTTTCGGCGGAGGTCAAGTCCCTTGGGGGGGTTTAAACTACTTCTAGGGCCGATTTGCGTTCAACATGAGGAATCCCGTTGGTGGAAAACTTCCATAATGCAGATTTCCGGCTTCAAGGTGAGAGAGTTGGTTTCGTGGTTTTGACCATCAAATCATAGCCCTGTTTCAAATCCGATTTCGGAGGTCGGGTTCTTGAACTTAGCATAAATTTTGTAGTCCGATTGCCCCACAGGCTATTTAAAATTTCGGCATTGGAAATGCTGCTTCGGTTTTGTGGATGATATTGGCCGGGTTGCGTTTTTTCTTCTCAATTGAGGCAGTAGTTTCCTGAGTCCGGTTTTCGAACCATACAAAGGGCCCGAATTAACGCTTTTCGGCCGAAGCCAGGACCGGGAGTTTCCCCTTGATTTTTGGCCACAACTAAGAGTATGCCGGCTTCTGTGTCGATTGGCGGGGGTTTTCTCGCTTTCGTTACTTTCTTCTAGAGGCCGTAGTTTCCTGGAATTCTCGGTTTCCACTAAATGGACCATCCGGTCCTTGGTCGGCAAAGGTTTTCCAAATGCTTGGAGCAACGGACGACTCAACGATTTGACGGGAGTCCATTTCACGGGTTTTGGATGAAAAATTTGCCATTGGAAAATCAGTTATGCTTCCGTTCGAATGGATGTGCAGTAGTTTGGGCCTTGGGGGGGGTTTTCGTGCGGCTTTTTCTTGTTAAACCTTATCATTAACATCATAGAGGGCCCACGTAAAGTTTCCTGAGAATTCGCCTCCGGATTTTCCGGACCCATCCGGACCAGGCTACCAAAGGGTACCCCCTTTTGGGTCGTGGGCAAAAACGGTTAAACGTCCATAACTTTTGCTACGGGAGTCCGATTTAGGCCCACGAGCTATCAAAACGAAGCTATGGACGAGGAGTACATTTCCAGCGTCTCGGATTTTGGAAATGAACAATTATTCCACAATCTGGAAAATTGCAGTTATTGCCTTCTTCGGCTTTTCGAATGGATGGATGCGTAGTAGTTTGGGCCTTGGGAGGGGTTTTCGTGCGGCTTTTTCTTGTTAAAACCTTACTCATTAACATCATAGAGGGCCCACGTAAAGTTTCCTGAGAATTCGCCTCCGGATTTTCCGGACCCATCCGGACCAGGCTACCAAAGGGTACCCCCTTTGGCGTCGGGGCAAAAACGGTTTTAAACGTCCATAACTTTTGCTACGGGAGTCCGATTTAGGCCCACGAGCTATCAAAACGAAGCTTATGGACGAGGAGTACATTTCCAGCGTCTCGGATTTTGGAAATGAACAATTATTCGGCCACAATCTGGAAAATTGCAGTTATTGCCTTCTTCGGCTTTTCGAATGGATGGATGCAGTAGTTTGGGCCTTGGGAGGGGTTTTCGTGCGGCTTTTTTCTTGTTAAACCTTACTCATTAACATCATAGAGGGCCACGTAAAGTTTCCTGGAATTCGGCTCCGGATTTTCGGGACCCATCAGGACCAGGCTACCAAAGGGTACCCCTTTGGCGTCGGGCGCGGGCATAAAACGGTTTTAAACGTCCATAACTTTTGCTACGGGAGTCCGATTTAGGCCCACGAGCTATCAAAACGAAGCTATGGACGAGGAGTACATTTCCAGCGTCTCGGATTTTGGAAATGAACAATTATTCGGCCACAATCTGGAAAATTGCAGTATTGCCTTCTTCGGATTTTCGAATTGGATGGATGCAGTAGTTTGGGCTTGGGAGGGGTTTTCGTGCGGCTTTTTCTTGTTAAACCTTACTCATTAACATCATAGAGGGGCCCACGTAAAGTTTCCTGAGAATTCGCCTCCGGATTTTCCGGACCATCCGGGACCAGGCTACCAAAGGTACCCCCTTTGGCGTCGGGGCAAAAACGGTTAAACGTCCATACTTTTGCTACGGGTGTCGATTTAGGCCCACGAGCTATCAAACGAAGCTATGGACGAGGAGGTACTTTCCAGCGTCTCGGATTTTGGAAAGAAATGACAATATATTCGGCCACAATCTGGGAAAATTGCAGTTATTGCCTTCTTCGGCTTTTCGAATGGATGGATGCAGTAGTTTGGGCCTTGGGAGGGGTTTCTGTGCGGCTTTTTCTTGTAAACCTTACTCATTAACATCATAGAGGGCCCACGTAAAGTTTCCTGAGAATTGCCTCCGGATTTTCCGGACCCATCAGGACCAGGCTACCAAGGGTCCCCCCCCCCCCCCTTTGGCGTCGGTGCAAAAACGGTTTTAAAACGTCCATAACTTTTGCTACGGGAGTCCGATTTAGGCCCACGAGCTATCAAAACGAGCTGATGGACGGAGGAGTACATTTCAGCGATCTGGATTTTGGAAAATGAACAATTATTTCGGCCACAAATCTGGAAAATTGCAGTTATTGCCTTCTTCGGCTTTTCGAATGGATGGATGCAGTAGTTTGGGCCTTGGGAGGGGTTTCGTGCGGCTTTTTCTTGTTAAACCATTACTCATTAACATCATAGAGGGCCCACGTAAAGTTTCCTGAGAATTCGCCCCGGATTTTCCGGACCATCCGGACCAGGCTACCAAGGGTACCCCCTTTGGCGTCGGGGCAAAACGGTTAAACGTCCATAACTTTTGCTACGGGAGTCCGAGATTTAGGCCCACGAGCTATCAAAACGAAGCATGGAGAAGGAGTACTTTCAGCGTCTCGGTTTTGGAAATGAACAAATTATTCGGCCACAATCTGGAAAATTGCAGTTTTTTCCCTTCTTCGGCTTTTCGAATGGATGGATGCAGTAGTTTGGGCCTTGGGAGGGGTTTTTCGTGCGGCTTTTTTCTTGTTAAACCTTACTCATTAACATCATAGAGGGCCACGTAAAGTTTCCTGAGAATTCGCCTCCGGATTTTCCGGACCATCCGGACCAGGCTACCAAAGGGTACCCCTTTGGGGGTCGGGGCAAAAACGGTTAAAACGTCCATAACTTTTGTGTACGGGAGTCGATTTAGGCCCAAGAGCTATCAAAACGAAGCTATGGACGAGGAGTACCTTTCCAGCGTCTCGGATTTTGGAAAATGAACAATTATTCGGCCACAATCTGGAAAATTGCAGTTATTGCTTCTTCGGCTTTTCGTAATGGTTGGATGCAGTAGTTTGGGGCCTTGGGGGGGGGTTTCGTGCGGCTTTTTCTTGTTTAACCCCAAATTCATTAAATTTCATAGGGGGCCAAATTTAAGTTTCCGGGAAAAATTCGCCGGTTTTTCCGGACCCTTTGGACCAGGCTACCAAGGGGTTTCCCCCTTGGGCTCGGGGCAAAAACGGTTTTAGTCCATAACTTTTGTACGGGAGTCCGATTTGGGCCCCACGAGCTATCAAACGAAGTAGGGGACGAGGAGTAACTTAAACGTCTCTTTTTTTGGGAATGAACAATTATTGGGCCCACAATCGGAAATGCGTTATTCCCTTCTTCGGTTTTTCAAATGGTGGATGCAGTAGTTTGGGCCTTGGGAGGGTTTTGTGGGCTTTTTTTTGTTAAACTTATTTCTTTAAAACATCATAGAGGGCCCACGTAAAGTTTCCTGGGGAATTTCCCGGCCCCGGATTTCGGCCCCACCCGGACCAGGCTCCGGACCAGGCTACCAAAGGGTACCCCCTTTGGCGTCGGGGCAAAAACGGTTTTTAAACGTCCATAACTTTTGCTACGGGAGTCCGATTTAGGCCCACGAGCTATCAAAACGAAGCTATGGACGAGGAGTACTTTCAGCGTCTGGATTTTGGAATATGAACAATTATTCGGCCACAATCTGGAAAATTGCAGTTATTGCCTTCTTCGGCTTTTTCGAATGGATGGATGCAGTCGTTTTGGGCCTTGGGAGGGGTTTTCGTGCGGCTTTTTTCTTGTTAAAACCTTACTCATTAACATCATAGAGGGCCCACGTAAAGTTTCCTGAGAATTCGCCTCCGGATTTTCGGATCCCATCCGGACCAGGCTACCAAAGGGTACCCCCTTTGGCGTCGGTGCAAAAACGGTTAAACGTCCATAACTTTTGCTACGGGAGTCCGATTTAGGCCCACGAGCTATCAAAACGAAGCTATGGACGAGGAGTACATTTCCAGCGTCTCGGATTTTGGAAATGAACAATTATTCGGCCACAATCTGGAAAATTGCAGTTATTGCCTTCTTGGGATTTTCGAATGGATGGATGCAGTAGTTTGGGCCTTGGGAGGGGTTTTCGTGCGGTTTTTTTCTTTTTAAAAACCTTACTCATTAACATCATAGAGGGCCCACGTAAAGTTTCCTGAGAATTCGCCTCCGGATTTTCCGGGCCCCATCCGGACCAGGCTACCAAAGGGTACCCCCTTTGGGTCGGGGCAAAAACGGTTAAACGTCCATAACTTTTGTACGGGAGTCCGATTTAGGCCCACGAGCTATCAAAACGAAGCTATGGACGAGAATACCTTTCCAGCGTCTCGGATTTTGGAAATGAATCAATTATTCGGCCAAAATCTGGAAATTTGCAGTTATTGCCTTCTTCGGCTTTTCGAATGGATGGATGCAGTAGTTTGGGCCTTGGGAGGGGTTTTCGTTGCGGCTTTTTTCTTGTTAAACCTTACTCATTAACATCATAGTGGGCCCACGTAAAGTTTCCTGAGAATTCGCTCCGGATTTTCCGGACCCATCCGGACCAGGCTACCAAAGGGTACCCCCTTTGGCGTCGGTGCAAAAACGGTTAAAACGTCCATAACTTTTGCTACGGGAGTCCGATTTAGGCCACGAGCTATCAAAACGAAGCGATGGACGAGGAGTACATTTCCAGCGTCTCGGATTTTGGAAATGAACAATTATTCGGCCACAATCTGGAAAATTGCAAGTTATTGCCTTCTTCGGATTTTCGAATGGATGGATGCAGTAGTTTGGGCTTGGGAGGGGTTTTCGTGCGGCTTTTTCTTGTTAAACCTTACTCATTAACATCATAGAGGGCCCACGTAAAGTTTCCTGAGAATTCGCCTCCGGATTTTCCGGACCCATCCGGACCAGGCTACCAAAGGGAAATCCCCCTTTGGCGTCGGGGGCAAAAAAAACGGGTTAAACGTCCATAACTTTTGCTACGGGAGTCCGATTTAGGCCCACGAGCTATCAAACGAAGCTATGGACGAGGAGTACCTTTCTAGCGTCTCGGATTTTGGAAATGAACAATTATTCGGCCACAATCTGGAAAATTGCAGTTATTGCCTTCTTCGGCTTTTCGAATGGATTGGATGCAGTAGTTTGGGCTTGGGAGGGTTTTCGTGCGGCTTTTTTCTTGTTAAAACTTACTCATTAACATCATAGAGGGCCCACGTAAAGTTTCCTGAGAATTCGCCTCCGGATTTTTCCGGACCATCCGGACCAGGCTACCAAAGGGTACCCCCTTTGGCGTCGGTGGCAAAACGGTTTAAACGTCCTAACTTTTGCTACGGGAGTCGATTAGGCCCTCGAGCTATCAAAACGAAGCTATGGACGAGGAGTACTTTCCAGCGTCTCGGATTTTGGAAATGAACAATTATTCGGCCACAATCTGGAAAATTGCAGTTATTGCCTTCTTCGGCTTTTCGAATGGATGGATGCAGTAGTTTGGGCCTTGGGAGGGGGTTTTCGTGCGGCTTTTTCTTGTTAAACCTTACTCATTAACATCATAGAGGGCCACGTAAAGTTTCCTGAGAATTCGCCTCGGATTTTCCGGACCCATCCGGACCAGGCTACCAAAGGGTACCCCCTTTGGCGTCGGTGGCAAAAACGGTTTTAAACGTCCATAACTTTTGCTACGGGAGTCCGATTTAGGCCCACGAGCTATCAAAACGAAGCTATGGACGAGGAGTACCTTTCCAGCGTCTCGGATTTTGGAAATGAACAATTATTCGGCCACAATCTGGAAAATTGCAGTTATTGCCTTCTTGGGCTTTTCGAATGGATGGATGCAGTAGTTTGGGCCTTGGGAGGGGTTTTCGTTGCGACTTTTTCTTGTTAAACCTTATCATTAACATCATAGAGGGCCCACGTAAAGTTTCCTGAGAATTCGCCTCCGGATTTTCCGGACCCATCCGGACCAGGCTACCAAAGGGTTACCCCCTTTGGCGTCGGTGCAAAAAACGGTTAAACGTCCATAACTTTTGCTACGGGAGTCCGATTTAGGCCCACGAGCTATCAAAACGAAGCTATGGACGAGGAGTACCTTTCCAGCGTCTCGGATTTTGGAAATGAACAATTATTCGGCCACAATCTGGAAAATTGCAGTTATTGCCTCTTCGGCTTTTCGAATGGATGGATGCAGTAGTTTGGGCCTTGGGAGGGGTTTTCGTGCGGCTTTTTCTTGTTAAACCTTACTCATTAACATCATAGAGGGCCCACGTAAGTTTCCTGAGAATTCGCCTCGGATTTTCCGGACCCATCCGGACAGGCTACCAAAGGGTACCCCTTTGGCGTCGGTGCAAAAACGGTTTAAACGTCCATAACTTTTGTTTACGGGAGTCCGATTTAGGCCCACGAGCTATCAAAACGAAGCTATGGACGAGGAGTACCTTTCCAGCGTTCGGATTTTGGAAATGAACAATTATTCGGCCACAATCTGGAAAATTGCAGTTATTGCCTCTTCGGCTTTCGAATGATGGATGCAGTAGTTTGGGCCTGGGAGGGGTTTTCGTGCGGCTTTTTCTTGTTAAACCTTACTCATTAACATCATAGAGGGCCCACGTAAAGTTTCCTGAGAATTCGCCTCCGGATTTTCGGACCCATCCGGACCAGGCTTGTTGGGTGCAAAATCGGTATTGTATCGAGATCACAAGTTGGTGCTAAAAGTGAAGACAAAGGCAAAGTCAAAGTGGACTACAAAGTCAAAGCTTGCTTTAATTGTTTAGTTGTTTTAAATGTTAGTTTGTAATAGTTTTGTGTAATAGGGTAGATTGTGTAATTCTTACAAAGTGTAAGGGTTGTAAGGGTTTGGATATAAATACCCAATGTGAGTTAGTTTGGAAGTAAGAACATGCATACGCATCATTGTGAAAGTGAGAGTGATTGAGAGAGTCATTGTGCTTAAGTGTGTGTGTTCTTGGTGTTTGAGTGTGTGTAAACTTTGATCCAAGAATTAATGACATATGGCTTCCTGAATCATTCTCTACTTGCTGCATGTTGATTAGAACTTGAATCTGGAACAACAAGTGGTATCAGAGCTGGAAATTCATTGAATTTGGTATGATTTCTTAAGCTTTTTGTGTTTTTTTTGAAAATGGAGGTTTGAGTTTTGATGTTCTTCATTTGATCATGATTTGGATCTGAATCTGATTGTTTGTGGTTAATATGATGTTTTTACTGTGTTAGGAAGTGATTTAGAGTCAAAATTTGGTGATTTGAGCAGTAATTTTTTAGTTTTTTTACCTTCTGCTCGGTTTTTTCTCGTTTTTCCGAGTTCTGTTCATATTTTCGAATTGGAATATTCATAAATTCCGAATCGGAAAATACAAGTTTTCCGAATCGGAATTTTGAAGTTTTCCGAATCGGAAAATTTTTGGATTCGGAAATCTTGTTCGAAGGTAGTTTTACTCATTTTCCCGACTTGGTATTAGTCAAATTCCGATTCGGAAAACATCATTTTCCGATTCGGAAATTGTCCCAAATACCAACTCGAATTTTATCTCAGAACTCTGTCAATTGTGTTTTTCCGATTCGGAAAACATCATTTTCCTATTCGGAAAATTGAAAAATCCGATTCGGATTTAGTGTTTTCGAATCGGGATATTTTAAGAGTTCGAAAAAAAAAAAAAAAAAAAAAAAAAAAAAAAAAAAAAAAAAGTCTGGGAGCGTTTTTCGGGCACTTTTTCACGTTAACTTTCTTAGACTTCTTATCTGATTTTACGGTGGAAAACTTCAGTCATTTTTAAGAAGGTCATTTTTTTCCCGAAAAATGCCGGTTTTTCGAGATTTTGGTGATTTCCGAGAGGTTGATTTTCTGGACTATTCTTTCAATTTTGCAGTCAAAATCAACTTTCAAAAATTTTTTAAAAATATTTTTTCTCGGGATTTCACTAATCACCGGTTGACTTTTTAGTTGACTTTTTGACTTTTGTCACTAACCTTATCTTTGATTTAAAAGAAGTACTCGATTTGTATACCTCCAGTGTTCAGAAGAAATCTATCAATTTCAGTGAATTATCGATCATTTTCAAGTTCTATTGTTGATTAGTCGAGATGTCAGAGCCTGTTGACTATCATACATTATGGAAGAATTATATGACATACAGTCAAGGTGTCTTTGAGCTAAATCAGGAAAATCTAAAGTTAAGTTCTGACAAATCTTTGTTAGAAATAAAGATTGTGGATTTAGAGAAGTTATTACAGAGTGAAAAAGGGCAAGAATCGGAGAATTCAGAATTGTCAAAACAGATAACTGAGCTTCAGCAAAGTTTATCTATATCAAATGCTGAAAAGGCTGACCTTTCATTAAAGTTACTGATCTTGAAAAGTCACTTTCTAATGAAAGAAGTTTAATTACAAGTTTAAAAATTTTGATTTGCAAAATGAGCATGATGAAATGTTAAAACATTCTTTTGGAAATGCTCAAAACTTAAAACTTGTAACTTCTTTGAGGAAAGAAAATGAATGTTTGCAAAAGAAAGTTCATGAATTAGATGAAGATAAGAAAGTTGTTGAAAACAAACTTATATCTTCTCATTCGAGAGTGATAGAACTTTCAAACCAAGTAAATGATTTTGAGAAAATCGTGATCATCGAGAGAAGTAACTTTGAGAAAGAAAGACGAGCTTTTGAAGCTAAGATTGGTGAACTTTCTTTGAAGATATCAGTTTTTGATGAGCAAAAGAAAACAAGATTTTCAAAGAGTTTTCTGAATCAACATGTTATGTTAATTGTTGTTATGATGATGATGATTCCAACTCTAATGATGGAATGAATGTTTTGATTCTTTTGAGTCTTGTACGATTCTTGTACCAACAAGAAGAGTGTTGTGGATAGTGAGTTGGTTAAGATTGAAAAGATGTTACAAGATGAAAGAAAGGTTTTTGAAGAAGAAAGAAAGGTTTTTGAGAAAGAGAGAAAATCTTTTGAGTTGAAAAGTGATAAACTTTCGAAGAAGATTTCTGATTTAGAGAGACAGATTGTGAATGAAAGAAAAGATTTTGAGAAAAAGAAGAATGTTTTTGAAAGTAAGAAGAAAGGTTTGAAGAAAAAGAATGTTCGTGTTGAAAAAGATAGATGTGCTGAGTTTGAGTTTGAGGAAGAGAGTAAAGGTTTTGAAAAAGAAAGAAAAGCTTTTGAAGAAAAGAGTGTTCTGTTTAGGAAGAAAATTGCTAATTTAGAAGTGCAACTTTCGGATGAAAGAAGTGCTTTTAAAAGAAAAGAACATCTTTTAAAGTGTGAGATAAAGGTTTTGAGCAAATGATTACTGAACTTAAGAACAAAACCCTTTTGAGAAAAGTGATTTTGAAGAGGAAAAGAGAGTTTTTGAGATGGAGTAAGGAAACTTACACGAAGCTTATCTGAATTGTCTTCTGATATCATGAAAGAACAGATTATGAGTTCTAATCTGAAAAAGAAACTTGATGAAAACAATTGAAGAAAAGAATGTTTTATCTGCAATGGTGAAAGATCTTGAAGATATTGTTTTTAAAGTTAATTGAATGAACCAAAGAGTCCCGATGTTATAGTACAATCACCATATGTTGATTATGCTGATTCTGTTTGTTCATTCAAAACTGCTCCAAGTTCTCTTCATGCAGATGTTTCTTCAACAAAAAGTTTTACACCAAAGAATCAGATTCGTCCTTTAATCTTTTCTATGATCATCAGATTGATGGTTTAGGTAAGAATCATTCGAAGAAAGGTAAGTTTGTTTGGAGAGTTAAAGGGTCTATACCAAAGTTAGATAACAAAGGTAGATAAACCAAAGTTGTTTGTTCCCAAACAAAATGCTCAAAAGAACATGTTTTAAAGCTAAATCTTTTGTTAAATCTGATCCAATTTACTCTATAAATCACATGATCAGATTATCTCAAAAGAAAATATGTTGTTCTTACTGTGGAACAAATAAGTTTGTTCGAAAAGAAAAGTCGGAAAGTTGGTATGGGTACTTATAGTATTCCAAATTATAAACCAACTTCTTTTAACAAAAGAGGATCCACTTTCATGTGGATACCAAAATCTGTATGATTTTGTTTTTGCAGGTCCCCATATCCTTAATGCATTATTCAAGGGGGAGTTTCTGCAAGTAAGTGGCTTCCTAATCAAACCAGTTTAGGACCCGTTCCTCAATGAAAAGTGGTTTCTGATATCACAGTTCAGAACCCGGTCTTTCATGATTAGTGGTTCCTAAATAAATCAGTTTGGACCCGGATTTCAATGTGCAAGTGGCTCTTGAATAAAACAGTTCAAGGGCCGATCATCATTGTATACTTCAAGGTACTATTCTTACTTTGAGGGGGAGTTTTAAATAGAAATAAATTTTGGGTTTTCCATTTGAGGGGGAGTACTTAAAAAAGAGATATTATTTTTAGGGGGAGTGTTATTATATGCTTTAATGCTTACAAATTTGAAAGATGAACAACTTTCAGGTATGAAAAATGTTTTTAAATGTTCAAACTCACTTCTCGATTCTCAATGTTTTTTTTAAATAAGAAGTGTGATTTTCCATGTTTTCATATCATGATGAATGACGGATATTTTCTAACCGTGTGTTTCCAAAGTTAATACTTGCGTATTATCTTTTCATATACTTTTCAAGTATTCATACACACCGGTTTAGCTTCTTTTGTCTTGTTATTACCACGTCTCTATATGCTCATATTATTCGGTGGTAATACGCTCGCTCGATATCTTCCTATTTGTACTTCGTCGTTTCTTTGATCAGATACGTTCTTCATTGCTATATCTATATCTTGATCGTATAGATAACATTTATTCATTTTGTGTACACCAAAGCTTTTCCAGAACATATCTCACATCATATGATGAATCAGTTTTCTCAAACAAGTTTATATCATTCATGTTCTTCATTTCATATACTTGTTTGAAGAAATTCTTATGCTCCTTTATTGTTCATATATATTTGTTCGAGCATGTTTCATATTGGCTCATTGATTCACCCGATGAATCATTGAACTATCATGTTTAGGAAACTTATTTCATGGGATGTGTGAGCTTAATAGAACTTCTATGGATTTCCAGAACCGGTAATCCTACCCAAGAAGTTATCTTGAGAAATGAGTGAGGGGTCTCCATCAAAGAGTGGGGGAGATGACTCAGGTGGTCGAGTTATTCTCATAGTGATTGAGCGGAAAATATTATTTGAGAGATTGGTTAGAAGTGAGGATGCTTAAAAGAATTGGAGGGTGTGAGAACAGAGTTAAAAGAAATATAAAACTCTGCACCAACCTTTTCTAAGCCCGGGGAACCACATAATCTATTGGTTCACATTCTTTGGTGTCGATATTGAAACAAGGCAAAGCCCAATGCCGACTCTCGTTTTTACCCCACTAGCTACTCATTTCCTTCTTAACAAGGAGATGTTTCATTTCATCACGGGGACGCAGCACATAATCTATCAGGTTTTCATTTGGAAAAAACGATATTGAAAAAGAAGGAAGCTGCCCTGCCTTCGAACTTCATTTCTACACATCGAGTCGTGAAATGTTTTCACATTTTGAGCCTTATGAAAGCACTTGATGCTTATTTTCTTTCATCACAAATACACACAAGGAATTTGTTTCTTTGTCGGAACGTTCATAGGAATACTTTTTGTATTTGCGATGATTGAACGGAAGCCTGGGAGTGTCATCACTAAAGCTCCTTT
>JARYMX010000559.1:0-17575 GCA_030169165.1 Centaurea solstitialis | reverse complement strand
CACTCCCGGGAGCGTTCGTCAAACCCAAAAGGCATGACAAGAACTCATAGTGCCCATAAGGGGTTCTAACGTGTTTTTGCGATGTTTCCTCACGAACTCGCTTTGATGGAAACCCAGATCGAAGATCGATTTGGAGAAGTACGTTCCCTTTTTGCATTTGTCGAACAGGTCGTGATGCGCGGAAGAGGGTGGATTTTTAACAGTGATTTTGTTATCTCTGAAATCGATCACATACGAAAAGATCCTCCTTCTTTTTGACGAACAACACAGGGGCTCCCCACGGTGATGAACTGGGCGGATGAACCCTTTGTCTAATAGCCCCTGAAGTTGATTTGACGCTCTTGCATCTCCGACGGGGCTAGTGATAAGGCGATTTGCTATAGGACCTGCTCCAGGAACTAAGTCAATGTGAAATCTACTTTTCGTTGGGAGGCAACCCAGGGAATTCTTCCGGGGAAATACCTTGGAAAATTTTCCACAACTGGAATATCCTGCATTCGCTTCTCCTTTGCCTTTTTATCTATGCGTGTGCCCTGAACGCTAGCATTTTCCCTTCCCTAGATGACCTCGCATCTTAAAAGAACGATCTTTAAAGTCTCTCTTTGGGCCCATCTCCATACACTTCGAGTGTCCTCCAACAGGTAATGGTAATGCACTATCTTCCAGCACAACTATTGTTGCTCGATGCTTGGGCATCCCAACCTACCGACGATTATGTCAAAGCTCCCTATCTTTATCGGGACAATCTATGCTAAAATCCTTTCCAGCTAAGCCTAGGTGCATTTTTTGATTACTTTTTAGCCTTAACTAATTCTCGTTGGAGTATTCGATTTTGGTCCTCTTTCGATTCTTGACTTTTTATTTATCTTAGGCCTAAATTCTAGCGAACCCAAAACTCTATCTGCTCCGGAATCAAAAAGCACATAGCAGGTTTGTTGTTGAGAAGAAACGTACCTGTGACAAAGTCTGGGGTTTTGTCTTGCTTCCTCTGTCCCAATAACAAACGCTCTTCCCCGAGCTAGTCCTCCTCGGTTTCCTTGGTTTCCTTGGTTTCCTTGGTTCCTGGATTTGCCGGCTGTGCCTGATCTGCGTAAGGTCTTGGATTCAACTTGGGACAAGCATTTCGGTAGTGATTGAAGCTTCCACATTCAAAACAGGCTCTCTTTCTACAATCCTTGTCTGTATGGCCTCCCCTGCCACATCTGGAACAGACAACACATCTCCCAGCATGAAGATTCCCGCATTTGCCACACCTTTGAGACGTCCCCTTTTCTTTTCCTGCTACTTGAGTCTGCATTCCGTAGCTCCTAGTCACTCTTCTATCCTTTCCCGACTTTCCTCTGAATTGCGGTTTGGTAGTCTCCTCCATCTTCCTCTTTCCCTTTGCCTTATCACTCGAGAACGTTCCTGACCGGATAGCGTTGTTGGTAAGGCGGTTCGCTAAATTAACTGCCTCTTGTAGGTTCTTTGGATCAGCTGCCGTCACGTTCCCTCTGATCTCGGGGGATAAACCCCAAACATACCTATCGACTCGGTTTTGTTCCGGTGTCACCAAATGGGGTACTAACTTAGCCAACTCGTGAAATCGGGTGGTGTATGTGGTGATGTCGTTTCCTTTCATCTCGTGGCGCCATAATTCGGCTTCCAACTTTTGGAGTTCGCTTCTTGGACAGAACTCCTCCTTCAGCATCTTTTTGAACTCCTCCCAGGTAATCTGACCGGTTGCGTCACGGCCACGAACTTGTACTTGGGTGTTCCACCAAGTCAGAGCTCGCCCTTGAAGCAAACAGGCAGCATATTCGACCTTGTTCCTTTCAAGGCACTTGCTTATGTGAAGGACTGATTCCATGCCTTCAATCCAGGTTAACAATCCGACAGCTCCCTCTGTTCCATGAAACTCTTTGGGGTTGCAACTTCGGAAGGATTTATATGTACAATCCCGTTCTCTTGTCCCTTGATTGTTGTTTTGATTGGTGTTCAGCCCAGCAGCCACCTGGCTGACTATGCCGGGTAACGAAGCCATCACTTGCTCCGATACGAGCCTTGTCAAGTCCGGGTCCTCTCTTCTTGGAGGCATGTTTCTAAAACAACACCATGCCCACAAGTTTTAATGACACTTTCCGTCTTCTAAGTGTAATTGCAATTTTACTTGTTTTTCACAATTTAAATGCCATACTAACTCACACTATCATTTTAACCTAGCGTTTTTAGACATTTCAAGCAACCACAAAAAGCATGTCAATCAAGTAGTTATTTTCTAACGCATAAGCAAAACATAAATCAAACCATAGAGCTTTCATTCAATAAAACATGATCCGAGTCATAAAATCACCAAACAAGTTCAAAATACGATCATATCCATACAGTCATCCATAATAAATCATAAATCGTTCAAGTCTAGGCATACTGCCTCAAAATAAGAGTTTTCATCAGAAGATCGGTCACCGAGTCCACCTCCTAGGTCCTAATCCTCCAAACAGCCCACAAAAGCAGGAGCACCACCACGGTCACCACCAAATACACCACCGTATACAGGTGGTGGAGTGATGCCATGGTGTGGCTGAGGAGAGTCACTATCCTGGACAGCTGCTGGCTGTCAGCTCCAGCTACGCCAAGGAGGGAGTCTATCATGTGGTCATGGTGGTCTAGAAGGTGCTCATGAATGTCCTGGCCTCGGGCTAGTCTAGCGACCTCCTGTCGCTCGGTTGGGGTCATGCCTCTCAGGCAAAGGACCGGGGCACGAGCCATGTGCGGGTGCCTAGGGATCGATGCTATCGGCGGGGGTCGGGCGACTGGCGGTGGTCGGGCGGCGGGCGGCGGTGGAGGCACTCGAACGATCGGCGACGATGGTCGGTAAGGCGGCGGGGATCCTGACGACGAGGACGACGAGGACGACGATGACCCACCCTGGCCCCTGACCCGTGATGGTCCCGCCCCATCCCCGGTGGGAATGCGGAAGGTCATCCGGGTAGGCAGAGGCACGCTCTTCCGAGCGGTGCGCCTGCCTCTGAGGCCATAGTGCGTCTCAGGCCCATAGGGTCGCGCCGGGCTGGCGGGCCGGGCAGGGACCCGATGAGAATCAACGTCACTGTCGCTATAGGGATCCCGCTCTGGCACGGCGGTCCGAGATCGGGAGTTACCGTTCTCGCTACCTGGGGTGCTCAGGGGACCCGTGAGATCGGTACTCGGAAGGGTCTGTCTCGTGAGACATGATACTGCGACAAGAGAATTTAGTTAATTTACGGAATAAATAAAATTTTTCTGAAATAAGTAATTTTGTACATGTCATATGCAAACTCACACAATTTCACATTTTTCAGGAAATTTTCAGAAAGTTTCAACTTTTAAACCTAACAGTATGATCGATTTATAAGTCTTATCCTACTTATATCGTGGCTAGGCGTAGGTGATCAGGCTCCGCATATCTATGATATATTAGAATAACACCTATACTAATCATACTAATATCTAATTCTCCTATTCTTTGAAATCTTAAAAGTTTTAACTTATTTTGGAAAAAGCGGGTTATAGTTCTTGGTTTTTATGAAAAACCGATGTTCTCTATAACCTATGGCTCTGATACCAAATCTGTAACACCCCGCTAAAGCGGAACCGCAAGGTGTGACAGTTAAGATTTCATCGCGATAGGAGATAAACCACACCAATCATTCATAATATAAATTAAAATAGTTTAAAAGTATTACAACCCAACCATAATTCAAATTTTACATAATTAAGCAAAATGAACATTGTCTTGATTGGTGAACACAACATTCCACTAAAGACCTGATCAAACTTTCGGATTTCCTGAAAAGCATGTTAGACAAGTGTCAACTACAAGAGTTGGTGAGTTCACAGGTTTTACAGATGCAAAACAGTTATGTAAAACATCAATTCCGATAAAACGTTTATTCGCAACATGTTTTGTAAACAGTTTGGTGAATCAGTTCATTCACCCCAAAAATAACAGTTTGGTATCAAACAGTGAGTAAATTTTCCAAGTGATGTGTTAATTACATGATATGCATTAGTGAGTTACTACAATCCTTCATTTTGTGACATAGCTACGCCCCTATCCAACCTTGCCGGGGGAAAACTAATTCCAGCCGGGGTGAATATTTTTCAATACAGTGCACCTATTACTCGTCAGTTCTAGGTGGGTATGTCAATCCAAATAGCGCTATCCACATGTATCATAGGCCCAATTTGTGAGGGTTAATAGTAGTGCAGGGGACATTTTCATTTTGTGCTCACTATATCATGCTTCAACATATCAAAATTTAACTCACATAGCATTTCATTTCATTTTATTTCGATACTAACAATACATTTCATTTCATTTTGTTTCAATACTCAAATTCATTTCATTTCAATTCATTTCGATATTCGGAACACATTTCAATTCATTTTATTTCAATATACACAAAACATTTCATTTCATTTCATTTCAAGAAAACATTTCATTTCAATAATCACATAACATTTCATTTCATTTCATTTTATTTCGCAACATTTTCATAAATAAACACATTTATTCATAAACATGCTTTTCACCCCAAAAACTTCGTAAAAACGGTAAAAAGGGGCTGTGAAAACTCACCTCAAGCGTTTAGTGCGGATTCGTAAGGGTTGATGCGCGTTCTAATTCCCGGCTCCGAACTAGGGTCGCCCTATCAAACACGTAATTTTAACGTAAGTTCTAGGTCCAACGGTCCTTATCAAAAATCGTACCGAAATCCATATAATGCCATTATGTTAATTTTATAATCCAATCTAATAAAATTTCATTTTGTCACATTTGAAAGTCTTCCAAACATTTTGGGAAGTTCAAAGTTTATAAGTTTGGTTTTTGATGAAATTTCCAGAATCTGCCAACCATTTTGGGTTGTAAAAATTGCTACTTTGAACTTAGGTCCTCTAAGTATTAAGTCCTCAAATTTTTACCCTCTGAATTTAAGGATGTTAGGAACAATTCCACCAAATTTCACAATTTTTAGAGTTCTTTTACTATTTTTAAATAACTTTACAAAATCAGTGGTACAAATCTGAAATTCCAGAATACCTTTAAGTGAAGTTTAACTCATAGATAATTCATTACACCACTAATTCACGAATTTCAAAATGGATTTTCTAGCCAACACACCTACCAAGCTAATGAGACAAGATTCAAATCATTAGAGTGATTTTTGAGGAGATATGCCTCTTTGAAGTTGTGCATGTGGTTCTGCCATCTTGGGACAGATTGCACTATCAATTTGTTTTCATTGGTTAAACCCTCAAAACTACTCTAAATGACTTGATTTTGGATTCTATAGAAAGCTAACTCAGAATACTTGAGTTTAGAATCAAAAAGTTTGTGGTTTGGATGATTTATCAATGAGTTATGCATGCATGAATGTGACTCAAGTTTCTGACCAAGTGCTGTTGCACACGAAAATGTTTCAAGATGGTTTGAACTCAAATCTTGGTGTTTATGCAAATCCAGTGGGGTTTGAACCCTAACACCTTAAATATCATCCCATAAAAATTTCATAAAGAAATGAATACAAAAAGACCCCTTTTGGGTCGTGTAAAGTACATGCAAAAGTTTTGACAGAATCTGTCACAAATCCAACATCATATCCACCATTAAATCACATAAAATCATAACTCTTTGGGGTTTTTCTTGCTATTTCACCCCCAAATCAGATTGTATAAATGAAAAATAAACTAACCATGATTTGATACCATCAAAGCTCATGCATGAACTATCAAACAAGTCTAGCCCAAGATTGATGGTCAAAAACAACATTAACAAGAAATTTTTGCATCCAAATTTGTGTTCTTATGGGGAAATCATAGATTTTCACCTTCTTAGATTGTTTTTCAAACATTTCTAAGGTTGAATCTCTTTCCCAAACAACAATAAAGATTAAGAACCATAGAAGGAGGTTTAAACCTCAAGAATGTATGAAAATGAAGCTTAAAAATGGTTGAAAACGAAGTAAAACCCCTATCTAACTATCTTACCTTTGATATACACTTAGGAAATCTTCAAAATCAACTTGAATCTTCAAGAGTGATTCAATTTCTTGAAGATATTGGCTAGAAATTATGAAGGTTTTAGAGAGAAGGAGGAGAAAATGATTCTAGAGAGAGAGAACAAATTTGAAAATGAAATGATTAATGAAATTGGGAAATGGATTTAGGGATTAAAAGAGAAGAGAGAGAGAGGGTCTTGGGAGGGGGGTGGCCGCCATGTGGGGCCCACCCCACCCTCTCATCTTTTTTTTTTTTTTTTTTTTACACAGTGTAGAGTTTTACACTGCATTTTCAAACGCAGTGTCGGGTTTCGGCGATTTTCGATAGGAACCGATTTTTCGAGAGAATTTTTGGACCATTTAAATTAGTTTACTTATTATATTTTTTTTAAAAGAAGTAACTTAATTCTCTAAGAATTTCTTTAAAATTTGGCATTATAGGATTATCGGATGATTTCGGGCCGGTTCGGGCTTGTTCGGGCGATTTTCGGAGCTTTTAGGTTTTAACCTATCTTTTTCACGCAACTAACCTAGTTTCATTTAAAGACTTAAATAACTAAATTTTTAACCTACGGAAATACTACAGAGTGATTAGACGAGTAGCTAACCTGAAGGTCAAAAATTGACGGATGTCACACCCGGCTTAGAAAAGGTTGGTGCAGAGTTTTATGTTTCTTTTAACTCTGTTCTCACACCCTCCAATTCTTTTAAGCATCCTTACTTCTAACCAATCTCTCATATAATATTTTACCGCTCAATCACTATGAGAATAACTCGACCACCTGAGTTATCTCCCCCACTCTTTGATGTAGACCCCTCACTCATTTCTCAAGGATAACTTCTTGGGTAGGATTGCCGGTTCTAGAAATCCATAGAAGTTCTGTTAAGCTCACACATCCCATGAAATAAGTTTCCTAAACATGAAAGTACAATGATTCATCGGTGAATCAATGAGCCAATATGAAGAATATAAGAGCATGCTTCAAACAAATATATATATGAACAAAATAAGAGCATAAGAATATCTTCAAACAAGTATATGAAATGAAGAACATGAATGAGATAAACTTGGTTGAGAAAACTGATTCATTATATGATGTGAGATATGTTCTTGAAAAGCGTTGGTGTACACAAAATGAATGAATGTTATCTATACGATCAAGATATAGATATAGCAATGAAAAACGTGTCTGATCAAATAAACGATGAAGCACAAATAGGAAGATATCAAGCGAGCGTATTACCACCGAAAAGTATGGTCATATAGAGACGTGGTAATAACAAGACAAAAGAAGCTAAACCGGTGTGTATGAATACTTGAAAAGTATATGAAAAGATAATACGCAAGTATTAACCTTTGGAAACACACGGTTAGAAAATATCCGTCAACTCATCATGATATGAAAACATGTAAAATCACACTTCTAATTCGAAAAATCATTTGAGAATCGAGAAGTGAGCTTGAACATTTAAAAACATTTTTCAAACCTGAAAGTTGTTCGTCTTTCAGATATGTAAGCATTAAAGCTTATTTGAACTCTCCCCCTAAAAATGATATCTCGTTTAAGAACTCCCTCAAATGGGTAATCTGCAAAACAAAGAAGAAATTGGTATTCATTGAAAATGAATCCTTAGATGTTAGTCAGATAGTATCCAATCCAGAATAATTAAGCAACTCCCCCTTAAATTAAGATCCGTAACAGATTTAAGTAGGAGTAAGCATGCCAAGCTTGCTAACCAAAAAGTTAAAACGCTTTTCATCTAAAGGTTTAGTGAAAAGGTCAGCAAGTTGGTAATCTGTTTGAACAAAAAACATTTCGATATTACCTTTCTCCACATTATCTTTGATAAAATGATACCGGATGTCGATGTGTTTGGTCTTGGAATGCTGAACCGGATTTGACGTTATCGCAATGGCGCTTTCCGAATCACAGTAGACAGGGACTCTCTTCAACTTGTACCATAGTCTAATAGTTGTGTCTTCATCCAAAGCACTTGCGAACAACAACTCGCGGCGGCAACATATTCTGCTTCGGCCGTGGAAGTTGAGACGTAATTTTGCTTTTTCGAAGTCCAACTAACAGTTTATCACCTAAAAACTGACATGATCCAGAAGTGCTTTTCCTATCCAGTTTGCAACCACCATAATCTGAATCTGTAAAAGATATTAGCTCAAAACTAGAATCTTTCGGATACCAAAGGCCCAACTCGGGTGTGCCTTTGAGATACCTTAAGATCCTTTTAACTGCCGCAAGGTGTGACTCTTTAGGATTAGCTTGAAACCTAGCACAAAAACATGTGGCAAACATAATGTTTGGTCTAGTCGCAGTGAGGTACAAAAGAGAACCAATCATGCTTCTGTAAATCTTTTGATCAACGGATTTACCGGCTGAATCAGGACCCAAAAGATTTCCAGTTGGCATTGGTGTTTTAATTGGAGAACAATCAGTCATATTAAACTTTTTCAACATATCTTTAATATACTTTGACTGATTTATAAAGATGCCATCAGGGTTTTGTTTGACTTGAATTCCTAGAAAGAAATTCAATTCACCCATCATGCTCATTTCAAACTCTGTCTCCATGATTTTAGAAAATTTTGTACACAACTCTGGATTAGCAGAACCGAAAATAATGTCGTCAACATAAATTTTAACTAAAAGCAAGTCATCACCTTCTTTCTTCAGAAAAAGAGTAGTATCGATCGTACCTCGTTTGAATCCTTTGGATAAGAGATGATTAGTCAGAGTTTCATACCATGCCCTCGGAGCTTGTTTTAGACCATACAATGCTTTATCCAAGATGCAGACATGATCAGGAAAATCTGGATCGACGAACCCTTCAGGTTGCTCTATATAGACCTCTTCATGCAAGACTCCATTCAAGAACGCAGATTTGACATCCATTTGAAATACCTTGATGTTCTTGTGAGCCGCATAGGCCAGAAAGATTCGAATCGCCTCGATCCTCGCTACCGGTGCAAAAGTCTCATCGTAGTCAATACCTTCTTGTTGAGAGTAACCTTTAGCAACCAATCGCGCTTTGTTTCTGACAATCAATCCGGATTCATCTTTCTTATTTCTGAAGATCCACTTGGTTTGTTAGAAACAAAGCGCGATTGGTTGCTAAAGGCTACTCTCAACAAGAAGGTATTGACTACGATGAGACTTTTGCACCGGTAGCGAGGATCGAGGCGATTCGAATCTTTCTGGCCTATGCGGCTCACAAGAACATCAAGGTATTTCAAATGGATGTCAAATCTGCGTTCTTGAATGGAGTCTTGCATGAAGAGGTCTATATAGAGCAACCTGAAGGGTTCGTCGATCCAGATTTTCCCGATCATGTATGCATCTTGGACAAAGCATTGTATGGTCTAAAACAAGCTCCAAGAGCATGGTATGAAACTCTGACTAATCATCTCTTATCCAAAGGATTCAAACGAGGTACGATCGATACTACTCTTTTTCTGAAAAAAGAAGGTGATGACTTGCTTTTAGTTCAAATTTATGTTGACGACATTATTTTCGGTTCTACTAATCCAGATTTGTGTACAAAGTTTTCTAAAATCATGGAGACCGAGTTTGAAATGAGCATGATGGGTGAATTGAATTTCTTTTTAGGAATTCAAGTCAAACAAAACCTGATGGCATCTTTATAAATCAGTCAATATATATTAAAGATATGTTGAAAAAGTTTAACATGACTGATTGTTCTCCAATTAAAACACCAATGCCAACTGGAAATCTTTTGGGTCCTGATTTAGCCGGTAAATCTGTTGATCAAAAGATTTACAGAAGCATGATTGGTTCTCTTTTGTACCTCACTGCGACTAGACCGGATATTATGTTCTCAACATGTTTTTGTGCTAGGTTTCAAGCTAATCCTAAAGAGTCACACCTTGCGGCAGTTAAAAGGATCTTACGGTATCTCAAAGGCACTCCCGAGTTGGGCCTTTGGTATCCGAAAGATTCTAGTTTTGAGCTAATATCTTTTACAGATTCAGATTATGGTGGTTGCAAACTGGATAGGAAAATCACTTCTGGATCATGTCAGTTTTTAGGTGATAAACTTGTTAGTTGGACTTCGAAAAAGCAAAATTGCGTCTCCACTTCTACGCCGAAGCAGAATATGTGGCCGCCGCAAGTTGTTGTTCGCAAGTGCTTTGGATGAAGACACAACTACTAGATTATGGCTACAAGTTGAAGAGAGTCCCTATCTACTGTGATTCGGAAAGCGCCATTGCGATAACGTCAAATCCGGTTCAGCATTCCAAGACCAAACACATCGACATCCGGTATCATTTTATCAAAGACAATGTGGAGAAAGGTAACATCGAGATGTTTTTTGTTCAAACAGATTACCAACTTGCTGACCTTTTCACTAAACCTTTAGATGAAAAGCGTTTTAACTTTTTGGTTAGCAAGCTTGGCATGCTTAGTCCTACTTAAATCTGTTTAGCATATTAATTTAAGGGGGAGTTGCTTAATTATTCTGGATTGGATACTATCTGACTAACATCTAAGGATTCATTTTACAATGAATACCCAATTTCTTCTTTGTTTTGCAGATTATCCATTTGAGGGGAGTTCTTAAAAGTGATATTCTTTTTAGGGGGAGTGTTCAAATAAGCTTTAATGCTTACATATTTGAAAGATGAACAACTTTCAGGTATGAAAAATGTTTTTAAATGTTCAAACTCACTTCTCGATTCTCAAATGATTTTTTTCGAATTAGAAGTGTGATTTTCCATGTTTTCATATCATGATGGGGTGACGGATATTTTCTAACCGTGTGTTTCCAAAGATTAATACTTGCGTATTATCTTTTCATATATTTTTCAAGTAATCATACACACCGGTTTAGCTTCTTTTGACTTAGTTATTACCACGTCTCTATATGTTCATACTTTTCGTGGTAATACACTCGTTTGCTATTTCTATTTGTATTTCATCTTTCATTTGATCAGATACGTTTTTCAATACTATATCTATATCTTGTTCGTATAGATAATCATTCGTTTGGTGAACCATAGTTTTTCAAAAACATATCTCACCTCATATGATGAATCAGTTTTCTCAAACAAGTTTACATCATTCATGTTCTTCATTTCATACACTTGTTTGATGACATTTCTTATGCTCCTATATTGTTCATATACATATTTGTTCGAGCAATGCTTCATATTGGCTCATTGATTCACCCGATGAATCATTATACTTTCATGTTTAGGAAACTTATTTCATGGGATGTGTGAGCTTAACAGAACTTCTATGGATTTCCAGAACCGGCAATCCTACCCAAGAAGTTATCCTTGAGAAATGAGTGAGGGGTCTCCATCAAAGAGTGGGGGAGATAACTCAGGTGGTCGAGTTATTCTCATACTGATTGAGCGGAAAAATATTATAAGAGAGATTGGTTAGAAGTGAGGATGCTTAAAAGAATTGGAGGGTGTGAGAACAGAGTTAAAAGATACATAAAACTCTGCACCAACCTTTTCTAAGCCGGGCAACCACGTAATCTATTGGTTCACATTCTTTGGTGACCGATATTGAAACAAGGCAAAGCCCAATGCCGACTCTCGGTTTTACCCCACTAGCTACTCATTTCCTTCTTAACAAGGAGATGTTTCATTTCATCACGGGGACGCAGCACATAATCTATCAGGTTTTCATTTGGAAAATCGATATTGAAACAGAAGGAAGTTGCCCTGCCTTCGAACTTCATTTCTACACATCGAGTCGTGAAATGTTTTCACATTTTTATCCTTATGAAAGCACTTGTTGCTATTTTCTTTCATCACAAATACACACAAGGAATTTGTTTCTTTGTCGGAACGTTCATAGGAATACTTTTTGTACTTGCGATGATTGAACGGAAGCCCTGGGGAGTGATCATCAATAAAGCTCTTTATATAGTGCATTTGTTGTACTGAGTTGCTTTGTGCTTCTCACAGGCATTCCAATTGATTCATTAGTTGTTTCAGGATTTTCCCATTTAAATATGAATTTGAAAAGATTTGGATTACTTTATGGAATTGACGGTATTTCTTTGGAGGAAAAAGGGGAATTCTGGAGTAACAAGGTGGAGATGGTTATGTGAGATGGTTTTTGATTTCCTTGGTGGTTTGTTCATATGTTTGTATCTTTACGAGATGATTTATCTGATCATACATTTCAGATTTTGATGATTATTTCATATTTCATCAAAAAGGGGGAGATGGTTTAGAAATGTTTTTTGAAGATAGTTTGGGGAGATGGTTCCGAAATGTCAAGATGAAGAGAAGATTATGAGAGATAGTTGTCAAAGTTGTTTCAAGATTTGCGTGTATCAGAATATTCTGAGTATTGAAGATTGAATTTTGGTTGAAGATACTTTGTTCGTTAAAGCTTCGTGTTCAAAGTTTGTTAAAGCTTCATGAAGATTTGGATGATTCTTGAAGATTATTACGGAAGCTTATTGTTCAAGAAAGCTTATTGTTGATGTTTAAAGTGTTGATGCTTTCTTGAAGACGTTTGCCTAATTCTTTTTGTGATCTCGAATCCAAAGGGGGAGGTTGTTGGATGCAAAATCGGATTGTATCCGAGATCACAAGTTGGTGCTCAAAGTGAAGACAAAGGCAAAGTCAAAGTGGTCAAAGAAAGTCAAAGCTTGCTTTAATTGTTTAGTTGGTTTAAACGTTAGTTTGTAATAGTTAGGGTAGTTTGTGTAATTCTTGTAAACCTTGAGGGTTTAGATGTTTGGGTATAAATACCCAAAGTGAGTTCATTTGAGAGTAGATCATGCATAGATGCTTAAACGTGTAAAGTGAGTGGATTGAGAGTAGTTGTTCTTAAGTGTGTGTTCTTGGTGTATTGAGTGTGTGTAATCATTTCATCCAAGAATCAATGACATATGGCTTCTCAATTCATTCTCTAGTTGTTGCATGTTGATTGGAACTTGAATCTGGAACAACAGTTGGTCAGATTCTTCATCATCTCAACCATATTGGAAACTTGCTCAGCCAAAGCTGAGTAGGCATCTGTATCCTGAACATTAGCAGCATTTCTCCTTGGTGGAACTGCCCGTGGGTCAGCTCAATGCCCATTGTTGTTGGATATCTTTTCTAGGATCTTAAATCCTACATTGTATGTGATTCCAGTGAAAGCTCCGCCTGCAGTAGCATCTATCATTCCCTTTGCAGTG
This sequence comes from Centaurea solstitialis, assembly GCA_030169165.1. Taxonomy (NCBI): domain Eukaryota; kingdom Viridiplantae; phylum Streptophyta; class Magnoliopsida; order Asterales; family Asteraceae; genus Centaurea; species Centaurea solstitialis. The sequence continues at coordinate 4,373 of JARYMX010000559.1, read as the reverse complement.
GGTGTTAACCCATTGTAAAAGGTTTCTAGTTGTATGCAGTACGGAATGCCATGATGAGGGCATTTTCTCAAAAGTTCTTTGTATCCTTCCCAAGCATCAGGAACTGCTTCGTCCTCCCATTGTTTAAAAGTGGAAATATCAAGCCGGGACTTAGCATTCCTGGTGGGTGGAAAATATTTTTTTAGAAATTTTTCTGCCATTTGGTTCAATGAGGTTATAGAATCTGGTTCGAGTGAATCGTACCAGGCTCTGGCTCTTTCCTTGAGGGAAAATGGAAAAAGAGATAACCTCAAGGCGCTTGGTGAGACTCCCAGTATACGGAAAGAATCTGTTATTTGCATAAAAGATTTTAGATGAGAATGCGGATCTTCAACTGCAGAGCCACCAAATTGGCCATTAGTTTGGATCATGGAAAACATAAGGGGTTTTAGAGCAAAATGGGCGGCTTTGATTTTGGGTCTAAGTATTCCTGAATGAAGCTGGCCCAAAACAGGAATATCATAGTCCATAATCCCGCCATCCTTAGAATTAGCAAGTTGAATGATATCTTGCTCCTGATAGAGTTCCTCCTCGTCACTGTACTCCTCCTCATCATCACTAGGATGTGGGGGTGGGTTTTCCTCTTGTTGGTTTAACATTTGGATGGTTTTCAAAAGATCTTTTTGTACTTTTCTTTGCCAACGGAGAGTTTGTTCAATCTCTGGATCTAGTTCAAAAAACTCCCCGCGTGCTTTTCTTGGCATAAATAATATTTTTCTTTCTTTTCTGAAAAAGGGTGTTAGAAAAATCAAAACTTAAAAACTCTACTTAAAACTGAATTAATTCTTAACTTCCTTCCCTGGCAACGGCGCCAAAAACTTGCTCGAAGGCTTTTGCTACCCCCTTTTGATATGGAGGATGGACAAAAGCTAACAAAGAGAACAACTGAGGTGAACTGTGAGATTCAACTGGAAAATAGAACCAGGCGCAAGTATACACCTTGAACTACTGTCGTCCCGTAACAAGTAATAATGGTAAGTAAAGATCAGATATCGTTTCCACAGAGAAGGAATAATGAAAGAGTCTTTTCAGTTGTTGGTAAAGCAGTTATGGGATGATTTCAGATGGCGAATTCGAGGATTTTAACCGATGCTTGTTTTAGCAAATGGTGAATGAGTGTGTTTGTAAAATCTATTGGAGAAAAAGAACCCAGGGTGCAGGTAGTAAAGAGATACAAAAATAGTTGTTTGTAGTTTAAAGATGCTTTATAAACTGTGAAACCACTGGCTAGACGGCCGACCACAGTGCACACTGGTCAACATGCAATCAGGTGTGATATTAGTCACTTGCCCTAGCACAACTAGTGTTACCTTCATCGCCAGATAAAAACCATATACAGACTTTACACATTAATACAGTTATTCTCACGTTACCCTTAACTCTGAAAGTTAATGCATTTTCATAAGCTAGACTAATCTAACTTAATCTTCAATGAAACGTTTCAAATCCCTGTAATAAATAGTTTAGCACCATAATATTGTTCTCACTTTACTGCATTTGTTTTAACGTAAACCCTAACTCTGAAAGTTAATGCATTTTCATAAGCCAGATTGGGCGTCAATCAACCTAACTTAATCTTCAATGAAACGCTTCAAACTTCTACAATAAATAGTTAGCACAATAATACAAAATTGCATCTAGAACAATTACAACTACATGCATTCAATATTTCCCCACACCCCAAGCTCAAGCTTTTAACTCATAACTTGGAAATGTGAATACTGGAATAATGACCAGTTGGGATTGCTGGCAAGAAAAGTAAATGAGTGGTAATTACTTACACAATACGTTCTCTTCTGAGAGAGAAACAGAGTGTAAGTAATCCCAAAAGCAGTAAAGTACTTGCAGAAATTAAAGTACTGGATTGACCAGTAGATTGCAGAAATGTAAACACTGGAATGACCAGTAAAGACTGGATTGGCCAGTAAGTTGCAGAAAAGTAACTGACAGGAAATTAAATACTGGATTTATGACCAGTAAAATTGCTGGAAAGTAAATTGCAATAAAAGTAAATTGGTAATTACTACACAATACGTTCTCTTCTAAGAGAGAAACAGAGTGTAGTAATTCCAAGAGGTTAGAAAGTTAGCAGCAGTTAGTTAATTAGCAGGTAAATAAAATGTTGACTAGTTACTTGGAGACAAAGGTTTTCATGCAATCACTTTAGGGAACACAAAGTACTTGAAAGTACACTTTTAAGACAAAAGTACAAATGAATGTACTTGAAAGGACATACAAGTACAAGGAAACTTTTTAGGTTGTACTTGAAACTTGCAATTTAAGAAACTAATTTCTAACAGTTGAAATGCTAACAGGTATTTTGAAAACACTGATTTAGGTAGTTGAAACACAATACCTTCTTTACTAAGAAAGAATCAGAGTGTAAAACAACTCCAAGGAAACAAGAAGATTAAAAACTACAAACTTTGGATTTTTAAGAACAAGAACACTTTAAGATCAAAACGTTGGAACTTTAACAACAAGAACACAACACAAGATGATTTTCCAAAAGATTACTTTGATTAAAACTACTAAGAACAACAACAACACTAGTTTAAATGCTTAAACCCGTAGAGAGATTAAGACATAAACTAGGAAGATCTACGGCTTACACTACCAATTGTTTTGAAACCAAAAGATTAAGAACAGAAAATTAATCTAAGAACAGTATCTAAAGAACTAGAGAGCTTGACAAGAGAATCCAAATCACTAAGAAGTGAAATGGTTCAAGTGTAAGTGTTTAAGGTTACAACTACTCCTATTTATAGCAAAATAAAGGGCTTGGATGAGGGAGACAGCTGTAAACAGGCTTGATCTTCTGACAAAAGCAACCCATGGGTCAAAATTCGGGTTGGGCCCAAAAGCAGTTCCTTGCATCAAAAGTAATGAGCTGGCCCAGAACCTTCCTTCAGCATTGCTGCAGCAGTCCTATAGCACTCCCAAAGGGCTGTCCTGCAACTGCTCTTTTCCAAAGCCTGAAAAACAATGAAATAACACTAATTAACTACTAATTTACACAATTAAGCACATAAGTCATGAGAAATGAAATTACAGTAAAAACAGAAGCAAACTAGACTCAAATGCTAACTTTGGGCAAAATAAAGACACAATTAGACATCAAAAAGACTCAATAAGTGGCAACATTTAGACACTTATCACAACCTCAAACTTAAATGTTGTTTGTCCCCAAACAACCAAAAAGACAAAATAAAGACTCAAGTTCTAAAATTTTTACAAAAATTTGGACTGTTTCAAGAGTATGCACACACAGATCTGTTTAGGCTCATATGGATGACATGATTACAAATAGCCCTTCACAAATCTTGGTTCCTTTTCTGATTTCAAGGTGTAACACAGATTTAGTCCTAAGTCTAGAGTCATCAAGGCATTTCTGAATTGAGGGTGCATGATGGCCATTCTTTCTTTGCATGCTTAAGCCTCTTTTTTCACACATCTCACAACAATCACTCAATGGTATGATTTTATTACCATTCTTCTCTTATTGAGGTATTGTTGGACCTTTAGGTCTCTTTTGAGCTCATTGTGTCTTTAACACAGAGCTTTACCAAAATTTGAAAAATTTTAGCCAACATTTGGCTTTATAGGTGGCTTTCTTGATGTGTTTGGCAAAATGAGGTGAGGAAGGGGTTGAGGGTATATGCAAGACATTCTCCCCACCTCAAACTTATGGGATGCAATGTCCCCATTGTATCAAAGAAAAAAAAATGTATTGTGGGCTTGTAATATAGGAATGAGCTGTAGTTTGTGCAATCAGTCGCGGTTATTGCAAATCGGATCTGGTCTTTCAGTTGAAACTGAAGATGAAGAGCTACAATCGAGGGGGAGCTTGGAGATCAAAATGTAGCCGAACGCCACTAAAGTTTTCTGAAGAAAGCAAGGGGGAGAAGATCAGAGATGCTTCCTTTATAAAACTTTAGGGGGAGATTGTTAGGACCAAATTGTCCTAATCAGAGAAAGTTTTATAAAGTAAGGTTTGAGAAGGTTTAATTAGTGTTTAACTAGTTAGTTTAGCTATTGGGCTTGGGCTTGGGCTTTTGTATTTAGGCCCCATATATAAAGGGGTTTAGGGTTGAGAGAAAGGGTGAAAGTCATTTTCAATGAGAGTCATCTAGTAGGTGTTTGTGTGTGTTCTTGTATGTTGAGAGCTCTCTAAATAAAACAAGAACTTTTCTTCTCATCTTCTTGATTTCTCTATCAAATCCTCTTATTGTTTGATTATATGGGACCAACATGTTTTAATTTTAAATCTTTAGTAGTCTAGTTAATCGATCCTTACCGGAGGAATTTAAACTTCCGGTAAGTTACTTTCTTGA